>QOCX01000579.1:2269-24937 GCA_005959815.1 Sarcophaga bullata
TTGTTAGAGATGTCTGCTCTGGGTTTGAACGAGCCTTACGTCTTATAAGCCAACATACTGCGCACGCTGCTGGACATTGTGGCTTGTAAAAAAATTAGAACACTGTGGTGAATCGTCATTATAAATGGCCACGCTTTGCGCTATCAAGAATAGGACATGTTTATTTTCTGAGCTTTTTCCTTGGAGGTACAAGATCTGGATGTGCTGGCTCGGTTTCTTGGAATTTTTTTTTTTCATAAAAATTCTTTAGAATTATATGAGACTTTAATTTTGTTGGTTTTATTTTCTAAGTGAACGGAAGGTTTTTCTTTGGGGTATTTTGTAGTATTCCAGCGTACGGAATACGCCAGGCCATCAGAAATCAAGACAGTGCACAGAAGGCTTTGGAAAAAGGTTTGAGAATACCGATTCTTTGTTTGTATTCTGTTTACAATTGTCTGATTTCGTAAAACTAATAACAGTATAAAACTTCTTAATGTTTAAAAACTGTCCGTAATATAAAACACTTTCTAATGCAACAATTTTAGGTTCCTAACAACAAGTTTGGTTTAAATCTACTGCGATTTACTGAAAGGGTAAAAAAAAAATTGAATAATTTTATTAAACATTTTTTATTCTGTTTCACTGTTTTTGCATTTGTGTACTACCTGCATTTACTGATCAAAAAAAATTTGATACATTTTATTAATCAATCGTTATTCTGTCTCTTCCAGTCGTTTGGTGCTTTGTGTTAATAATTGTATTACAATAGTAATTTTATTTGTATATTCAGAATACCGATGATGCGCTCATGACACCTCTTAGGGCATGAACAGATAAAAATTTTATGCCTATTAAAAAATTTATGCATTTTAAAAATTGTTTTTTGATTCACTATAATTCTGTCGTTAATAAATGCAAAATAATTATTGAATTCTCCATTTATTAGTAAAATAGAATAACAATATTTTAGATATTAAATAAAACAAATCAAATGAAATGCTTTCGAATAATTTCGTGCCTTTATGGAAGGGGATTGTTGCAACATGTTCTCTTTGGTTTACTATGGATTTGATTCTAAATATCTCATTGACAACCCTTCTGTCATTCACATTTTTCTTAAAAGAGTTCATAGTTTATTGTATAAGCATTTTAATTTCCAAGTAAATGACGTCCTCTTTCAATTCTTTCCTGTTTTTTGTTTGGTTTGTGAATTCTGAATTTTTTTTTATTTTCTCCTAGACCCTAGTAAACCTGATTAAGCCTGCAAGATGCTTATTTAAAAGTTGTGTTTTAGTATGATAACACAGAAGATTGCAGGAGAGTGTGTTGTAAATAGGGAGTGGTTACTATCTGATAATTGTGTTTATACCCGTCCTTGGCCATGAATCAGAGCCAGATCCTGTTAAATCATTAAGTGTGATTCCAATCCTATATGATGCAGATAGAGATGAAGGTTAGTTGCACGGTTCAAACTCAGATGTGGATCAGACTCAGATATGTTCAAACGAAAATTATAAAAATCCATTATCGTTTACCAAAGCTTAAATTTATTGGTTTAAGAGCCAACAATATCATTGTTCTCTCGGTGGTTAACATTTGCTTGTCGCTCGAAGGTGAATCACGGGACTGGCGTCAAACCACTATTGATCATTGTTCAAGGGTTGTTCAACTATGTATATATATTGTGTCATTATACACCGTAGCTTAATAGTGAATAACGGCAGATAAAGTTTCATGTGGCGTTAAGCTAAATAGGATGAAATCCTAGCGGTAACTTTTAATGTGGAGGAATTGCCTTATCTTTTATATGGCAATTGTAATATAAACCAAATGACATGTTTTTGATGTTTTTATGTTTTTGTGTCTCCACTGCGTTTAAACTTGTGTTATAATTGTCTTGTGTGTGTTGTTATCATTGCTCATTTTTGTGTGACTTTTTATTGTTTTTTGTAGTGTTATATGTGGTTATAGTAGTTAATCTGTATGTCATAATGTGTGAATGATTTTGTTTAACGTTTCCGTTTCTGTTATTTGTGAATTTCTGAAGGTTTTTTTTATTTTCTCCACGACCTCTCTAGTAAACTGTTAACCCTGCAAGAGCGTATTTAAAAAGTTTTTTAGATTATGAACACACAGAAATATTGCAGACTGCGAAGAGAGAGGAATGAGGCACATCTGAAATTTGTGTTTTGGTACCTAAATCATGAACATACTGAACCATAGCATTCCTTACAATGCTTTTTTAAGTTTTCATAGCAAGATTAAGAGATGTAAGTAGTCGCCACAGTTCAAACCCCTAATCAGACTCAGACATGTTCAAATGAAGTATAAAACTCTCATTATCGTTTACCAACCTTAACTTTAATTTGTTTAAGAGCCAAACAAAGTAATTGTCCCATTATTTATCATTGTAATGTCACTGTTCATTCATGCCACTATTCAATCGAACCAGTATTGTGTCAAGGTTCGTATCTTTATTCTTACTAACGGCCATTATTACAATTGCCTTTAACTAAAGGGGAGGATTTTAACTGGCAGATGAATTGTTTTCGTTATTATAAGTGGCCAATAAGATAGATAGTAAGCGTTAAGCTAAAGGGAGAATTATCCTACCGGTAACTTTTAAAGTTAAGTTTATGCCTGAATTGCCATATTATTCATTTTTTTCAATATGGCAACTTGTAATATAAACAAAGTGAGCAATACAACACAAAAAAAGAAGCCAGTCGTTACCACTGCGTTTAAAAAAAACTTGTTTAAGTGCACAGTTTTATCTGCATTGCTCCAACACTGCCATATTTTTGAACTTTATTGTTAACTTTATTTTATCTGTAAGTTGTAATAGCGAAAATAAGTTAAAGTTAACTTTACAGTTCCCTTTAGCTAAAGGTACTTTAACTAAACTCATGTTTAACGGCAAGTTGTAATAATGATCCTAAATCTGCGTTGAAAATGTTGAGTTATTTAGTTCAGGACTACGACCTAGTTTCTCATACCATCTATGTTGTGTTTGTTAATTTTATATGTGAGTGGCGTAGTCAATTCTGAACGCCATATTTTTTTAGAAATGTTTCAAAACAATTTTATTCACTCTCAGAATTGTTGCCAGAAATCTGCTGAGAGAAAGTTGCTGAAAAAATATTTTTTTTCGTATTCTGTTTTGGTGGATGTCTGACTAATACACTACCTACTAGACTACGGCGATATCTTTCACATACACTTCACAACATCCTATTAAAAGTTTTAAAAGTTAATAATAAAGACGTGAAAGGTAAATAAAATTAAGCTGAAGTTCATTTTCCTGAGTGAACATGAGTGGAGTGTACAAATATGTGTAATAATAGAAGAAGAAGCCTCTATCCTAATGACCACTTGTGTATGCATATCCTAATGGATTAATGTTAACATTTTTTTTTTACCATCATTTATAAATAAAATAAAAAATTATTTTTTGTTTTTTATAAAACTATTACCACCATATGGGATATGAAAATATTTTAAAGAAAAATAAAGAGAAAAAAAAAGACAAAAACTCAGCTTGTTTTTAGTTTTTAATTTTTTTTATAATTTCTCTTTTGGATTTTGTTGTTATTGTAGCACAGTTTTATTATATTCTTTTCTGCATTTTTTTTTTAATATTTTTGTTTTTTTTTTTCGTTTTATTTTTTAAGATTTTAATTTGAATTTCATTTATAATTACACGTTAACAGCAACACTGCAGTGGAATACATACATACATACATACATACTGCACCAGTATAAACGGAATAATTTTTCTTTTATTTTTGTTATTATAAAATGAAAACTTTTATTCACAGTTTTTATTTGTTTTCTTTTTTCTTTTTTTTTTTATTTGTTTTAAACGTTTTTATTCGAGCATTTTGGTATTATTCATGCAAAAGGTCACGTGTTGTTGCTGGTGTTGCTGTTGTATTACATTTACAAGAAATTATTATAAACATTATTCCATAGAGTTGTTGTTGTTGTCGCTGTTGTTACTGTTGTTATTATTGCAATGCATTAGCGATGTAATGTAAAGCACATTTAGAAGGGTTAGAACGGGGTATATGACAAAAAGAGAAAGAAAGTTGAGATAGAGAGTAACCTATTATCTTTAATTATAGACTTTTTAAGAGAAACATACATACAGATAATATTAAAACGAAGAGAAACTCAAATACGTTCACCATTTGTTTTGATATTATGAAGCAGAATTGCGACATGTCGCTATGTACTACAGGAGTGCTCGAGTAATTATTTTCGTAATTAAATACCATAAAAGAAAAATAAAAACGTCAGAGTGTAGCGAGTGTTTATCGACAATAAAAAGACCATTTACTCAATAGACAGTACCGAGCATTGTCCAACAACGCCTTTGGAGGCAATAGTAAACATTTAAGAGTTTTTCAGATGTGAGGTCTAGACACGGTTGCTCAAAAATAAAGCCAATGCTCTTGCAAAGGCTGGAAGAATGAAAAAATCATTTGAATTCGTACATTAGAGTAAAGCTTTGTAAAAGAAGAGAGGCCATCCAATGGCCCCAAACAAACTGCATTCATTTTTAGCAGAAAGATGGTTTAATGAGACTTTACAGATCTGGCTTGATATGGATATACGCGCAAGAAAAATTGTGGACAGATTACATCTTAAAAGTTATACAAACGTTATACAAACGCCCGGGAACCAAAGGCTATATAACGACAAGGACGTTACAGCTTCTCCATCACTGTTATCACTTGAAGCCCAAAGAGGAATATTTCTTGGTTACCCGGAATTTATTGACAGAATGTGTCTAGCTGTAGCCAAATGGGATAAAATGAATAAAATTTGGAAAACTATTGGCTTGACTGAGAGATGCCAATCTTGCATACATAATTACAATTACAACCCTTCAGGCAGTACCTACAGCTTAAAGTCAACTCCGAAAGATGGGTTTTTGAGAAAATTTTTTTTTCATGGTTATTTTATTTACCCTTTAGAGTTTTTGCCGGAAATCTGCTGACAGCAAGTCACCGAAGAAATATTTTTCATATTTCCTTTTGTTGTTGGTCTGAACTGGAAGTCCAATAAGACAACGCACTACCTACTTGACCATGGCGACTTCAGATGATGTCAACTAAGATTTATAATTTTGTGGCAGAATAGGTAATATTGTCACTGTTATAGTCTATTCTTTAGTTTCTTTACGCGTCCTTTGGTTCATTAACGATCTGTTTTCGTAAAGCGATAAATCTTCCAGTAAATAACTGTTCAGGCCTTATATTTAACAGCTGACAGTATTACCAGACTAAGCGTTTTAGAAACTGCAATGAAATTTAATTTCATTGTAGAGCGTATATATCTGCATTTCTCTTGCAGTTTTATTCTGTTTTCAAACGTAACCACCATAAGAGATTATTCATTAAAATATTATAACTCTGGTGTGTTGTTGTTATTTTATGAATATTAATTTTAGAATATTTTAAAGTGTTTTTTTTTTGTTTTAATTTATTTCTGTTATAGTATAAGAGCATAAAATACTCTACCTATATACACTAACATGCTGGCCTTCACTTAGTCACTCTCGCTCTCTCTCTCTCTCTCTCTACTCTATTTCTCTTGCGCTCTCTTATAATATGAATACATGTACCATGTTGAGTTATACTTTTTATCAATTGTATTTAATATTGTTCTTGTTGCTGCTGTTGCTGTATAAATCCTTAATTAGTGTATAACAGTGTGCAAATTAATCCACTTTAGTTAATTAAATTGCTTATCATGCTATTGTTGTTTTTATTCTTACTTAATAGCACAGTGGGTAAATACGTGTTTATTGTTTTTCTTTTTTTCTTTACATATTCTTTGTAGATTTCATTTATTGAAAGGATTTGTTTCAATTCAATTAATTTTTTTTAATACATTTTTGCCATCACACCAACACTTGTAGCCTCTTTGGTATAATTAATAAATAAATTTTTTTTTAATATTTAAACACTTTATTAATGTTATTGATTAATTAATTTCAATGATTTTTTTTTAATGATTTTTGCACATTATGAACACTGTATTTAATTTTTTTTTGATACTTTTTTTCTTTTATTAAATTTTTAATATATTTCTACTGTATTATATACATACATGTGTACATATATATGTAGTTTTCATATGGTATTTAATTATTTGTTTTTAATTTTTTTTTAATTTTAGTTGCCGTTATTATTCTGATATTTAAATGGCGTCAATTAATTAATCTGTAAAGAGAGAAAATTTAAAATCAATTTAAAAACGTAAGTAACACATTAAAATTTTATCGATTTTGTTTTTTTTTTATAAAATTTATAAGAAATTTCTACAATAGTGGCAATAATTATTGGGACATTGCAATATATTAACATTTTCTTAATAAATTTTCAAAAAAATAAGCATTTTTATTGAAAATTTCGGCAAAGAAACTCTTAACAATTCTTATTTCTTAGAGAAAATAAATAAAATCAGGGAAATAAAGGGCCTGAGGGATGGATGAAGTTCCCTGGCCACTCTCCTTCTATGATTTTCATTAATAATTTATAAAAATAATGTGATTAATTCGTCTAAGAAACATTTTACTCAAAAGAAATGTATAATTTTGAAGTTACAGACTGTCCCGTATAAGGGACCCAGCGCAGTAGGTACACTAGGCGTATGATCACTTATAAAAAATTCTTAGAGGTAAAAGCCTTTTTCATACTTGTTGCAAATAAAATTTGATTCTATTTCCGCAATATCCACATCGTTTTTGGATTTTAGAATCTTCAATAAGGTTGTTTTATCCTCATATCGTGTATATGTCATCAATTTGTTTAAGCGCAAACCTCTTGTAAATGGCATACGTTTCAAGGTAAGAACTAGCAAGATTTCGACGAAAAATGTGAAAAGAAGCTCATGTCAGATCAGTGGGATATCAGTTTTTTAGCAGCAGCGTCAAAAACATATACAAATATTGGCCACCATCATTTCTTAGGTCTGGTTTGAGAGAGGTAGACTACAACTAATATATCCATCTTATCAACGTCTCCCATGCCATATTATATCGAAAAACCACTTTTGGTTGGAAAATATTTACAGCATCTCACCATTTAATTGACATCAACATTTATTGCATATGGGACAACATTATTATCCTTCCATCGTATGAGCAATATATTTCCATTATTTCTAAATCAATTATTTACAGATGCTCTTTCCTCTTTCTTTGTAATCGGCATTGAAGGAAGAGGCCATATTTCTGTTCGCTCTTCACATATTGTTCCTGAACTACATATTCCGGTCGATGATAGGTGTCGCAGTAATTTAACGGACATAAAACAAGTATCTATAAATACGTCAAATACGTATAACGAGTTCTGTTCTATAAATTGTTGAATCCTTTATTTCGTGGAACATAAGGTTTTAAAAGGTGATCAAGCCTAGTCACTGTCATCCCATATCACTACTTCACATGCTGTAGGGAAAAATTTTAAGCCGAAATGATTAATGTGCTGTTTTTGTATGACAAACGGTTTCAGACAAACGTTTGTAGTTTGTTTTTTCCATAAAAACAGACGTTCGACACAGCACTTACGATTTTCTTCCTGTTCGTCATCACTTTTATCGCTACTTTGATCAGTATTGGGTCCATCTAGCGGCGGGAATTGTATAAATTGGAACGCCGTTGAGCTCATTGTCGTTAATGTCTTGCAGTTCAAACAATATTTCAGAAATTGTTAGTCTATATATGAAAAAAAATTTACCAAATTATCGTTTAACATTTACATTGAAAGTCACTTTATGCGCCAGGTACACCATAATTTTTTTACATCAATCGTTATACTTATTCACAAATAGAAAAAAAAACACAAAAATTAATAACAATTCCTATCGTATTTAAAATATTCTAGTTTTTCTTAATGAATCAGTTCAGAGGTTATAAAATTTTTGGTATACCGAACGTCGCATGTTCGAATTCAATTGATTTTTCCGTCCTTCCAGAACTCATATGTGAGAAGCAGTATATTCCTTTAGAGGTTATAAAACTTTGCATTGCTGGTTCTTTGGATATATAGGATTGGAATGATTTTCAACAGCATAAATATTAATTTTTCTGTATTCTATTCTCATATTTCAGGCTCATTTTTGGTTGGGAAAAAGCCTTTTTTAATTTTTAAAGTCTTTTCGCATCCACGGAAACTTGGTTTCCATTAAATCACTATTTCACAGTTCATGCCTAACCAGGATTACCTTACCTAGTTTCTCACACCCACTTTTAACATTGATAATGTCAATTTTATACATAAGTAACAGGAACTATAATTTAAAGTCGACCTAGAGCAGGGATTACCATTTCATAGCACAATTGTGCGGAAAGCATTCACACACATTGCTTATGCTCTTTTGTTTATTCGTCGATCAGACTTCGGCGAGTGCACATGTTGGCGGATGCTATGACATTTTTTTTCAGGTTTACACTCAAAAATATTTTAAGTAGAAAATATTTTAAAAATGCTTTTCAAGACATTTAAATGATAAGGAAAGGGAACAGCTTTTTTGTAGACTAAACGGATTTTTTATTGGAAAAATTAAAAGGTTTGTTATTAGTAGGTAAGGAAATTTATGAACTAAAAGTAGCTTCTACTAAATATCTAAAAAACGTTCCCTATGTTTTGAGTCAACTTCATGCATGTTGATGAAATGAAAATCAAAATAGCGTATATTACTAACATTTTTCTTTGACAGTAAATAAATAGATTCTCTCAATTTGTTTTCTCTCTCTTACTCACTAATATACAGCCAAAAAATTTTTGGTAACCCTTGACCTAGAGTTTTTAACAGAGGCCTCATGTCTAATAAGCACAGTACCTACTAGCCTAGGACGAATTACTTTAATTAATAAAAATCCTAAAGAAATAATAGAGTACAGCGCCTTAAAATATGTTCTGAACTTTACAAAGAATGTACTTACAGCACACTCTCTCTCTCTCTCTCTCTTTTCTGTTTTTTTTTTAAATACAAAAACACTTAAAATATGAGTCCTTTCTTTACACACCCACAGATGATAAATAAAATACTTACACCGTAAATGTATGTTTGCGTGTGTGTATGTGTGTGATATTTATAGTGTGTTAATTATGTTGTGATAACACATCATTTAATTTCATTATTATTGATGTTGTTGTTATTGTTATTATTATTATCCTCAACGGCATTACCTACAGCTATTGTTGCTGTTTCTTTATTCTTTTTTTATTTTTTTTATTTTAACTCATTCACTCTGCTATGCTGTGCTCGCATACATATTTAATTACTTTATACAAAAGCAAGAACAAGAAAATAAAAAAACCAAGTTGTTTTCGCATGTTTTTGGCGTTTGAATTTGTTGTTATTCTCTTATTTTTTGGCAGTACTGTATTCGTAAACATGCATACATATTTTCGATGAAGACAGTGAGTATATGTAGGTGCTCTCTGGTTATTTTGTTTTTCTCAAACACACTTTATTATTATTATTATGTGTGTATATGCGTGTGTGTGTGTGCTAAATCCTCTCCTTTTAAAATGTACCGTAAGTCAGTCAGTCTGTGTGTGTGTGTGTTTTTTTTTTTCTTTAATTCTTCCAACTTGAAATCCCATTAACAATACAACTCGTGTTATTAAAAGCAAAAGAGCGGTTTTGGACTGCAAAAAAGGGCGAAAGACGAGTGATAGAGAGAGAGAGCGAGTGAGGGGAGAAAAATCCATTTACTGACATTTATGAACTTTAAATATTTAATTGCCTTTTTTAAAGCGATAAAGCGTGAGAAATTTTTTTCCCTTAATTTGTTTATTGTTTAGCGAACAGCAAACAGCAAACAGAAATTGTTGTTAATTCGTTCTATTTTTACATTTTTTTTGTTTTCATTGTTTTTGTGTTGTTTTTTTTTTTTTGTTTTTTTGTTTTATTTATAAGATGTATGGAAGCATAAAAAACAAGAAACAAAATTTTTTCTTAAATTAACCATAAAAATTTAATTGTTTTTAAAGTTTTTATTCTTTGTTTTTCATTTTTAAGTTTTCGTTTTTGAAAGTCGTTTCAATTTGTGCAAAAATTTTTTTTCTTTTTCTTTTTTTTTTGGCTTTAGAAAAATAACAACGAAATAAACGAACTTATAATGAATGGCTTAATTTGAAATTAATTAAACAATTTAAAATAAAAACAAAAAAAGAAAAACAAAATTAAGAAAAAAAATATAAGAAATAAAGTTAATTATTTGAAATAAGAGTAGCACAGACAGGTATTCATTAAAATTTTAAGACGTAATTTGTATACTTTCATGTCAACAAATTATTTAGTATTTGCACTACTTACTTTACTACAGGGTGTTTCAAAAGAAATATTACTTCTTTTTATGTTGCAACTCATTTAAATGTGATGTGCAAAGAAACGTTTTTTTTTTATTTTTTTACTTCACTGTAATGAAAATGGGGCATCCCCTTGTGTTCTCTTTTTTTTGTTTTTAGTTAATTGTCTATCTGAAACATTCTTTGTGTATTCCTTAAATATAAACTCAATTAAAGAGGATACTTGCATTAAGAAAGATAGAAAATATAAAGCCGCCACAAAGTATCCCCTTATGTTTTTAGTTGATTGGCCTTCTGAAACATTCTTTGTCGATTGCTTAAATATAAATTTATTTTAAAGAAGGCACTTTGCCTTAAAGATGCTTAAAGCTCCTCCATCTACGCTGATTATGGCTAATTTGCCTCTGCTTGTTGTAAGAATGTCATTAGAAATCTTTTTTCATGTGAAGCATTAACATGATCATAAAATCATTGACCAAAACTAATGTATTTTAAAGTAGGTTTTGTCTCTTTTTCTCTATGTTGTATGGAATACATATTTAAAAGCCATTTATTTATAGCCAATAAAATGATGTCTGAGTGTACTCTGAGCATCTCCTACCGTGATGGTCGACTGTTTAAGCGCTAAGTACGTATTAATGTCAAAGCAATGATAACACTACCAATACATAATTGGCCATTACAACCCTTCCGTCAGGATTACAACCTAGCTTCTCACACTATTAACGCTCTGCGTATTAATTGTATACATGAGTGGCGGACCTTCAGTTTAAAGTCGATTCCAAATGATAGATTTTTGTCATGTTTTTTCATGACAATTTTTATTTACTCTCAGAGTTTTTTTGGTCAGAAATCTGTTAAGAGGCAATTGGCGAAGAAATATTTTTTTGTGTTCCGTTTCTTTCGCGTTGTCTGTGTTTGGGTATGACCTTTAACCTCATATCTAATAAGCCAACACTCTACCTACTAGACTACGGCGATTACAACCGAATCAATACGAAAGCAATAAATATGCCCATTCGATTGAATAATAGTAAATAGCAACCCTGGGCTAAAGTGTTACCAACCTCAATTGAAAACCGTAGATACCCTTTCCCTATATTACGCTGAGTCATAGGGTATTCAAGTGACAATAAAAAGTCAACAAAACCATGCTACTCAATTGTTTTTAAACACAAACGATGTAATAAACACACTGTATGAGCTATTTAAGGCGACAATAATATTTTAAACAGACTCATACATACATACAGCTACACCAACTACACTACTTGCATAAACTCATACACATAATAAATGTGTATTAACATTGCATAGGAGTGTATGTATGTATGTTTGTAGTTTGCCGCTTATTTTTAAAAGGTTTTTCATTGTTTTAAAAGTCTGCCTCGTAATATTGCTGATGATGACGATAATGATGATGATGATGATAATGATAATGGTCTGAAACAAATTGAGCCCCCTCTGGGTCATTGTAATTCTTGTGTTCACACGCACACACACCCATGTTCATTTACTAATAGAGTGTAAATCTTTCGTTTTTTTCTTTCATTCCTGTGTGTAAAAACTCAGAGAGACGACTTACAATAGCTGCGCTCTTATTGTTCTTGCTTACAATTCAAGTACTCAATCTGGTTTTAATATGACAACGAGATAATGATAATGATTATGATGTTTCTGCTGTTGCTTCATGCACACTTTTAATGATTATAGAACTACTAATATTGTTGCTCGATTTTTCTTTGCATTTGTGAATATGTTTGTTTGTTTTTCTCTTTTTTTTTTTTTTTTTTTTTTTTTTTGTCTGTAATTGAGTGCATGTGAATGCCTTTTTATGATTGCATTTTATCGCTAATTGCAAACAAGTCAACTACTACTACTGTTTGTTTGTGTGAGTGTATGTTTATTTAAATACTTTTATTGTTACACTCGAAGAAAAGTGTGTGTGATAAAGAGTATTAAAATTTATATGCAAAGAAAATTTTAAATAGTTTAATGAGAATTAAGCAAGGAAATGTCATGAGATAGCACAGGAAATATTGCACAAAGAGGTGCGGATTAAAATTATAAAACTTAACAAAAGAAAACTTGGGTCTGATGATACCCCTCATTATTTCTTAACATTTCCTAGCTATTGTTTCTTCAAGTATGGAGGACGATAGTGTTTTCAACTGAATCATTGCAAACTACCGAAGAGAGGAGTTGTAACTTTTGCACCAACTATGCTTGGTTATGACAGAGTGTGCTTGGTTATGACAGTATTTTTGAAGATTATAAGGAGACAAATGAGAAATTATGTCGATTAAAAATTGCTCACAGAATAAGCACGTGTTAAATGTTGCAAATCTGTTACTTAGAATACTTAAAAATTCATTCGCTATGGTTTCAACCTGGAACTCTTTCGCTTCTAGTCATGCATTTTAATGCCTACGCCTCCCAATTCCAGACAACTGGCCAGCACCAGTAACAATTTTATCGCTTCCATTGCCTCAAACTGGATAACAGAAAAATTGTCATCAGAATTGACAGCAGATTAAGCAGGTCTTCATGCTAAGAAACTCATTTTAATTGAAAAATCCGTACAGTGGCGATTCTCTGCGAAATATGATCAAACATATAAAAATGTTACTGGAAAGCTATTTAATGTCGGCGAAGCACTATGTATTGAAGAAAAACCTTGAAATTCCATTTGAAAACTAATTTTAGAAGTACGAACCCTGTTTTTAATCGTATTGCATAGTGTTGCGTGATGTTGAAATTGCTTTTCAACATGGTTCTGAATACTGTCAAGAAGAATCAGCATAAAAGGATCTAGATGTAGTGGTCTATTCTGTACCGTGGTGGTTTACTAGACGCCAGCAGATTTTGGCAAAAATAAAATTGCCATGAAAAGTTTCTCAAAAAATCTGTATTTCGGAGGCGAGTTTAAACTGTAGATTCTGCCACTCATGCATAGAATTAACACACACAGCATAAATGGTGTGAGGAGCTAGGTTGTAATCCTAACTGAAGGGTTGTAATGTCCAACTATGTTATTTGGATCTAGACATGGTTAAAGCATGCTTACGATACTTCGAGGCTACACGGCTATACACATGTTAGCATGATTTAGTCGTCTAAGCAATTTCTTAAATTTTGAAATGATAAGACAAAGACGTTTTATGTCCAGGGTATATGGTATATAAGCGAGCAATTGGGAATCTATCATAATTCATGTATTCTTGCCATTTTTATTCGAAATTCATACTTTTTTTCACATTCTTCCTAAATCACGCTGACATCAAGCTGTTAAATGCAAACTAAATGACGTAGTTTGTCCTGTTGACTAGAGGAGAAGTTATGCTTTCAGTTAAAAGATATGAAACTTAAGAAGTTTCGAACATCGCATATGAGACTTAGCATATGCTACAGTTATATTAAAGGAAAGTAACATGACTTGTTTTTCCCCAATCAAACTTGCAAAGGTTTCATCTTTTCTTTCCTAATCTTTTAAATTTCAATAAAAATCTATTGTCGAACAATATTGATTCTTATTTTCTTGCCTCTCCAAGTTCTTTTTTTACCATGTTTCCTCTATTTTGAATACATAAGTTGTATGGAATGACTAACTGTTTTCCTTGAGTGTATAATTATAATTGCATGTTGATTGTCTGTATTGCTGCAAAAGCCCTCTTTTTTTCAAGAGTCTTTTTACTGTTGCCGTTTATTTATTCTTTTTATTTTTATTTCCTTTTTTTTTCTTCATTTTTTTCCTTTTTTTATGTGAAATAATTTGTTCAAATTATACTGTTTTATTCGGTTTTTTTATTTTGTTCTCTTATTCTTCTTCTTCTGGTGCTTGTTCTTTAAAACAAATACAAATAATTTTATTATCAACAATTCGCGCCTTTAATTCTTTGCCCAACTCTTGTTTCAATTTCTGTTCCAGTTTCTCTTTTTTTTTTTCTTGTAATTGCATGCGACTTTGCTACTCGTTGGCAAATAATTGTATGTGATAACAGCAACAACAGTAGCAACAATAATTTATAGAATAAAATAGTAAAAAAAAAGAGTAGAATTCTATTAAATTAAATGGTTTTCTTTCATTTCATGCAATGCCAACGATAAGATCGGTTTTTTATATTGTCACACACCATCATCATTAAAATTGGCTGAATTTGTTATCGTAAATATTTACAAACGCTTGAATATATTTCTGAAGAGACCTCATAGATGGTTCGTTAAATACTATATGAACGAAATAGTAGAAAAGAAAGACTTTTTTTCAGTGTCATTATCTTATTCGTTAAAGTAATGTTGCGAATACTTCTTACTGAAGCAGGGAAACTTATCCTGCTGCTACTGAAAAACGTGGAGCAGGGGCTGACAAAATCGTTTCATTCCCCATTGTAATTTTGCACTTTTTTCAGAAACTTTCTTGCGAAGAGAAATCTCTCTTATGCTATACAATGGAACATGAAAATTTTTGGCGGCCGTATGTCTTTGGTAGTGATCTGGTTAGCTGCATAAGCACGTCACTGTATGCAGTCAAGAATCAATGTATATTGCCTCACGATATCATTAAGGAATACTTGATCTTATAAATACCATCTAAGAGAGTTACGGCGAATCTAGAAGACAAGCATCCCTTCTGTGAAACACTCTGTCGTTAACCAATGTTCTGCTGAGTTTTATAATGGCATCACGCTCGTTGAGGGTGTGAGTATTCATGCTCTGTCTTATCTTATAAATATTTTCTAAGAGAGTTACAGCGAATCCAGAAGACGAGCATCCCTTCTGTGAAACGCTCTGTCGTTAGCTAATGTTCCGCTGAGTTTTATAATGGCATCACGCTCGCTGAGGGTATGAGTATTCGTGCTCTGTTTGGTTTTTTGCTTCGTTTCATTTAAGCTCCTTAATTTTCTTCTTACACTCTTCCAGGTCGCATGTAACAGGTCGCACAAACTCCGGGTGTTTTTCCCATGTTCGAATATGGCATTTTGTGCCAATAAAATATCATAACAAGATTACAATTTCATTACATAGCTTGAGTGTAGCTTTCGACGATTGTCTTACGGATATCAAACAGTTTCGTACCATCGTAGAACATGTCCAATCCATTTCTATGTTCGTAGTCATATTTTATTGTCCTTCTGTTAATGAACGATTAATGTCCAGATGTTTTTACTGATGATATTTGGAAAGAGAAGTTTTAAGAATACTACGGCGGCAGCAATTAATGAAAACTTGGACTATTCTACGGTTACATCGACTGACGATTCCATTATTTGCATTCGATTAATCAGCTAGATCTTTAGAACCTGCTGAATATGATTTATGGAGCATGATGTGCAAACACAATTATCACTAGAGCACTAGAAACTGATATAAAAAGAAGTCAGGCAGTTAGCAGTCCTGATCACCAGTGCACTCTGTTCCACACCAACTAAGTTCTTCGATTTTCTAATCTTGGTCAATTATGCTACGGACATGCGGTTTCCATACGTAGGTCATGACCATTTTAAAAGCTGTTTGGCCATAATATTTTTATTAAAAATCTTTTGATTCATTTGGAACAGCTAGTCTGCGAGTAAGTCCCGAATAAAGATCTCCTTTTTTACCTTGCATCATTACAAAATAACTCTTATATGGGTTACAAGACTTGGCAATATTGTCGGGAATTAAAATTCTAATGAATTGGCTTCAGGCGGTACGAGACTCATAATCTCCTACATGTTGCAGGGTATAGATGTTCCGATTGCCTCAATTAGACGAGGTATTTTCCGCTTTTTTACCGAGAGGCTCAACCTGTTTGGTAACAAGAAGAGTAGGATTGTGAATGCATACATAGATCTTGTCTTTTGTATGGGTTCGATATGTTAGCACTCACGTACATTAAGTATTTGTATGGCATTCGGCATTCCCGTTGACTACTTTTTGTTGCCTTCTGAGCAGTCATGTAAGCCTTTTAAAGGTTTGATGGCAACACATATTTGCGAGTACAGTGCTTTTATGATATTGTCACAGCCTTTATGGGTGTCTGTACGGCTGTGTGTGTTCCTTTAACAACATTATTTGGCCTTGCGGCGTTTAAATTGCCAAATTCAAATTTACGGAATTAAGCATAATATTATCGTACCTAAATGTCCAATCTGCAATTGCTTCCAGTAGCATTTTTTCTTATGCACTCTCTATATCTCCTCGTATAAAATTAATTTATATCGTCAGTTAATAATTGTAGAAGATAATTTTAATTGCTGGTAAACATATACAAAAAAAAAAAAAATTAAAACAAAATCGACAGCCTGAATGAATCAGTCTACAAAGCGGCGGCAATAATAACTGATAGGTGGATGGTTTCAATTTTTGTTTTTGTTTTTCTTTTTTTTTTTTATTATTATTTATTGTTTTATTTGTTGTATTTTTATTACTTGTTTAATTAATTAAGTGATCGTTTCGACTACTGATTTTTATTACATTTTTTGTTTCTTCTTTTGACTTTATTCCCCCCTCTTCCCTCACTATCTTTTTGTTTATCTCACTCTCTCTCTCTCTCTCTCTCTATCTCTCTCTATCTCCATCTTTGGGTCTCTTAAGCGGCATATAATTTATAAAATAAATATTTATTGTTTCAGCCAGCGATTGAATAATAAAATATTGGAAGCAAAACCAAAAAAAAAAAAACAAAAAAAAATTATCGATTTTTAATTGAGTGAGTAACGTACACATGTACGTGTTTGTGTTTCATTAATTGTTAAATGCTTGTAGTGTTTAAAATTAATTTTTAATTTAAATTTCATTTCTTTTTTTCTGTTAATTTTAAAATTTAAAAACAAAATTCAAGAGAATACCTACATACGTCATCTATGCAAAAATTTATCGATTTATTTATTAATCGATAAAATATTGAAATTTTTTTCATTAACAAGAAATCCATTCCAATTTGATAAATATGTACCATTAAAGAATTTTTAAAATTTTTTTAATTAAAAAAAAAAATTGGTAATGAAATTATCACCATTACCATAATGCTAGCTACAAACACAATAAACGCAACGCAGCAAGCACAACAATTTTTTAATTCTTATCTCATGTAAGCTGCATGCGCATTAATTATAATAACGGCAGCAGCAGTAAAGCATAAGCAAAACATATAAAAAATAAACAGTTCCTTAATTCTTTATCAATGGTGCCACTTAAACGTTATCTCACGTTTCATGCCTGTTATTGTCTTGACGGCATTAATCCTCGACAGAAGAAATCGCTTCACAGTGAGCACTGATTCTCTCATTGCTGCGAATAAAAATAGAAATTATAAGTGAAGAAGCAGGATCATTGTTAGTTGTCGCGCTGCTTTTAAAATAAACGCTTCCACTTTACGCTTGTACTTTATTTTAGAGGGATTGCTGTGCTTTTTGCGTTGCGTTTATTGTGTTTATAGCATAAGAAACGATTTGGAACCTCATTCAAACATAAGCCTCACATTGATTGGGAAAATTATTTGTTGGAACTGCGACTACGAGGAGTTTGTTAGAGTGCATACCGTCAGTAGCAAAGGGATCCTATAGTCTGGCTTCAACTTTATAAAAACGATTCTTATCGCGTTTATGAAAAATTAAAATATTGAATAGAAGTTGTTAATTCTTTATTCAAATAATTTTTTTTTTTGATAATACTACCCGATCAGTAGTAATATACGATCCTTCTACTACAAATATCAAGCTTGATAACGTATAATACTAAACCGTTTACACTTTTCACTTTTTACAGCCACTGATGCAACGTTCATCCTCATTATCCAAATTGGCAACTTCTAGAACCATAATTGTTGATTTCTTGTGGTTATTCTTTTCATTGTAGTTTTGTTATTGTAGTTTTGTTATTGTAATTTGAACTTTGTTTGTCCATATTCTGGTAATTATTTTGTTGTTTTACTACGTTGTTGTTTACGTTTTGTAGTCAGATCCTCTTAGCCTTATCAGGTTTATGTATTAATAGGCAATTGATGAAAATCATTACAACTCAACATTCGTTATCAGAATCACATCAAGTGAAATTGCTTGTCTTACAGAAACAAGCCATTATAGTTAGGATTAAAGTGTAGTTTCTCATACTATCCGCATGTGATGGTATGGGTGGTTTAATAATGATTTCTAGCCAATGGTTGGAGGCTCTATTTACTGGCAATTAGTTACTCTTTTGATCGATAATAAATATGAAAAAATATGTTTTCGACAACCATCTCTCAGCAGATTTCTGTCAAAAAGTCTGAGAGTAAAAAAAATTACCATAAGAAATTTTGTCAAAACAAATTTGTCATTCTGACGTCGACCTTAAGCTATAGCTGCCGCTAGTTATGAATAAACTCATCAAACACAACATGAGTAATGTGTGAGATCATAGTCCTGATTGCAGGGTTGTATGTAGTTACTTTCTGAGCTATTGCAGAAAGAATGCTGGGGGTGGAACTGCCAAAAGGCAAATTTCTTCTTGGTTGCATTGGCGCACACATAAAGATGTCGCATGAAGGGAACTTAATAACGAAGATACGCTACAAAAGCGTGAAAACAAGTTCATTTCAATGGAATTTTAATGCTTATTGAATAATTTCAAAAAAATAACAAAAAAAAATTTTTTTTTAAAGAAGCGACATTTTTTCGGGTTCATAAAATCTTATAATTTCTTCAGTAGGTTTTTAAGAATTTATTATAATTTTTTTTGTTTTGTTTGAGAACACGATATCTTTTTTAATGTCATCAATTTTTAACACTTTATAAAACAGAGAATATCAAGGGTGGCATTTAAATTGATTTTTTATTTAAAAAATTATGATTAAAATGAAGCTGAATGATATCACTTCGAGGAGAAAAATATTCAAATAAATTATTAACAATAACAATAACAATAATAATCATAATAATTTTTTGTTTTTAATTTTCGAAATATTTTTTTCGCTTCTTTTTTTTTTTAATCGATCATAAAATATTAATCCGGCTTTAAAGATTATAACGCATGCGCATGCTTCTTTAGTCAGCGCCTGGTTTTTTTTTTTTTTTTTTTTTTTTTTTTTTTTGGCAATAAATTATTGTGTTGAGTTAGCCAAGGTTTATGTTTCATTTTTAGGCCTGGCTTGATCTTCTTAGTTTCATTCCAAATTTCCTAATATTTTTTTTGTGGATTTTCTTGTCATAATTTTATGAAAAGATATTTTTTTTTTCGTTATTTATTTAATTCATTTATTTTTATAAATGTTATAAAATATTTTAAGTGTGTTGCTTGTTGTTGTTGTTGTTTGTCTTGTTTGTTTGTTTATAAATTCTCCGCTGAAGTGGGCTGTTTCATCGGCTTATACATTAAATGGGCCGTTTAAAGATACAACTTATGTTAGATGAACTCGAATGTACAATTCCTTTGATTTAGACTTCGAATCTAAAAATCAAATCAAATTTATGCAAATTGCGACGGCAAACATATTAATAAACGAAGTAAATAAATTTCGATTTAAAGAATTGCTTTTCTTACATATTTTTGATTATTTTTTTTTTAAATAATTTAATAAAAATTATTCTTAAATTTTATTAAAGAGCCAATATTTCACAAAATATTCACAATTAAGTACGTCTTCAAACCATTACAAATGCGAAATCTGAAATGTCATCAAAAATCCTATAATTTAAGGTGAAAGGCGCTTTTTTTACTTATTCATTGGGATATTTACTGCCTTAGTAGGAAATGAAAGTCTCTTTATAATGAACATTGATTTCTCTGTATTAAGGTTTCCCAATAAATGGCTACATATCCTTCTCCCAATGGATTGGACTGGACTATATTGCCAATTGTTTAGCTGACGCTATTGCGTGAGTAATGTTCTACTCATAACTCTGCATTAATTGATCTTCTACACTTACAAGCAAGTGCACCAATATATCGGCCTTTTGCTTACGTATTCCACCGAAGCACTTTTCGAGCAGTGTTGCCAGTTGGTAGTTAAAGTAGTTAGTTTGAAGTGAGACCATAGTTCAAGTTCCAGGTCAGACAGCTCCAACAAAATTGAAATACTAAGAATTATTTGTTCGGCGATTCTTCTTCTCAGCAAATGTCTGACAAAAGCTCTGACAATAAATGAAAGAATTGCCATGAAAAATTTAAAAAAAAATCTGTCATTCGGAGTCGACTTTAAACTCTATGTCCCGCCATTCATATATAAAATTAACACACATAACATGAGTGGTGTGAAAAGCTAGGTCGTAATTCAGTTGGCCTTCGATGTGTAAGACATGTTTACAAGCATTCCCTCTGTCACACTTTCACAGGAAAATAGATTTGATTTTCCGCAATAAGCTGACCAAAGTTTCGTATACGATTCGCCCACCATGTGCATTCAGAGTACTAGTGTGCGTATATGTTTTGCAACTCTAGAACAGGATGGCATATTTAAGATTATTATGCTACTCCTACGTCATCATCAGCATCACCTTTTGATGTCACCGTAAATTTTCAAGGCGAATTCTCTCAATTCAATTTTACAATAAAATCGTTATTATTGCGACAGTTCTACGATCTCATGAACTAAATGATGAAATCTACCCGTAAAATCGAATGTGCGCATGCCCTGAATTTGTTCACTTATTATGCCAGATGCACAATACTCTGCGGGAAGAAGTCAATGAGAAAATCATGTTTAATGTCGGGGTACGACAAGGAAGTAGGAAACTATTTCTTCTCTTATAAATACGATATGGTTGTCTACAACAGGGTAGATTTGAGGAATTAGGCTATGTAGACGTATGCATGTCTTCTCCAGTTGTGCAAGCAAACCTGATGCAAATACAAGAAATGCCAAGTCTTGATGAATTGATTAGAATTACCTTTCGGGAAAATGGAATACCGAACTTCCTCAAAATTATTCCACATTTTTTTGGTTATTGTTGAGAAAAACGAGTTTATTCTTCAAATCTCTTAATTTTGCTGAAACCACAATTTTACGATGTGAGCTAACCACTCTATGAATTGATGTGATGATGTGATTCCAAAGAATCGAGGCAATATTTCCATCTTCTCCGAAAAAAATGGGTGTAAAATCTTTTTACACGCGTTACGGTCGCTAACAACATATTATTTTCGTAGATTTCAAACCACAAATGCAGTTTCCTTATTTATTCTTTTTATTATTATGGGACTTAGTTCTCGACTATTGTCGGTATGCACGTTCAATATTAGGATTGTATGGGTCCGACGTCACAGGAACATACGACGGAATGTTAGTCTAGACGATCTTGTCGGAGCTGCTAGCATCATACAGGTTCTACCGTATTAGAAGGACTAGAGTGTAACTATGTTCTCCTCTCGTAAGACCGCGCAGATTGCGAGTAGTAGATGCCGGCTAGACATAGCTGCCAAATAACCAAGGTAATTATGGCTGGATTCATCAAACGGTGACATTTCTCTGATGTTGATGAGTAGGAGTGCGGACGTTTTCTCTTATGTAGAGAATGTTCCGCACCTTCTAAATGTGTTGCTTGCTTGCACTAGTGGACACCTGGTTTGTACTTCATAGATTTGGAACAGGAGAGCATTTAAATTTTTGTATATTGTTTATACGATAGAGACTCTGTTTAATTGTTGTTAAAGAAACTTGTTGTTATATAATCTAACCTTTTGTGGTTTAAAACTGGAGCATTGCGTTCATCTTTTAATCCTTTTAGTTGACCAGAAGAGATTAAACTTTGATTAGATTCGAATTCATTAAACACTATTTTTACACTTCTTGGACACTTTTTATTTTGAACAATTTCACTTCTAAATAAGGGAATTCGTTTTAAAATTAAAATCATGTTTTTCGAGCGTCTGTTGTATGAATCCCACAAGATATTTCTAACATCGTTTAATAAAAAATGGTTTAGTGTGATTAAATTTTATGCTAAAAATTGCTAATTTCAAGGAAACGACATAAAAACTGAGTTCGTATTAATAAAATCCATTGTAAATGTGCTTTAAACGTTTCTGAATCGACGATTTGTAAGCGCTGTCAACTATTAAACGTTCTTAATTTTAAGTGTCAAATATGAACTAAAAACTTATCCACTTACGAATGTAAATCGTTTAATATGACAAATTAAGAATTGTCTGTCCCTATTATTTACTTATCCATCAAAATATGAATTTATTTAATTATTATTTTTTTTTATTAAGTTACTTAAATATTTAATTTGATTTTATTTAATCTTTTATTATTATTTTCTTTGAAATAATATTTTTTTATGGTTTTGTAATGCATATTACCACTTTTTTTTAGTTTATCCGTTTCAAAAATTATTAAATAATTTTTGTTTTTAATTTTAACGATTCTTAAAAATGCATATAATTTATTAAATTT
>QOCX01000579.1:25879-80761 GCA_005959815.1 Sarcophaga bullata
ATTTGTATTTTCCTGGTGAGTTTATTCTCTGCTTATAGGATATTTTGCCAACATTTTAAAAACCATTGATTTATATTCACAACTCATCTGTATTGAGTAGAAGACCTAGATTTGCGCTCTTCGGTTTCTCTCTTTTCATGCTGTTAAAACATTATGAACTAGTGACCAAATATTTTATTAAAAGTATCACTAAACAACAATCTTCACTTTAAAATAACCAAATTTACAAAAGAACTAATCTTATATTAAGCTCTAATTATAAAATAAAATGATAGATTTAGTTCCATAAAGAAGTAGTTTTATATTATTACGTTATGTCAATTATGATATTTATTTGCGTTCATTTGTGTGTACAATTTCTTCATTTTTTAGTGTTATTTTTATGTGAAAACAAATTTACGTGACGATCGACATTAAATTTCTCCGTTTCAAACGAGTACCAATAAAAGATATAAAAGAATCTCTTCGACTCTCTTGAACCTATACGTGAGCGAAGGTAAGAAAGTGTGTCATTACAGTGTAACTCATATATACTTATAGAGGATAATCCATTAGTTATCTAAAAATACAATAATTAACATTAATCCTAAAGGAATTATATGTGAATGTATTAATTCGTGGAAACAGAAATATCAGATATTATCAACTCAACATATACGATATGCTTTTTTTATTTCAAAATTAATAATAGTTAATACAAGAATATTATGAATCACTATTCTTTACGAACGTAATGGTTTACCATTAGTTGTTATTTACAATTTTTTGCTTCTTTAAATTTTTAAAGTTTTTTATTTTAAGTTACCTGATTTGTAATTGAATTACATTTGTAAAGTTGGTTTGTTTCTATTTAATTGAATCCAGACTTTCTTCTTACATTTTTCCAATGTTCTTAAGTGACTTTATCTTGTTTTTTATTAGTTTGTGTTGTATTTAAATTTTATTTTATTTTTTTTATTTTTTTTTTTATTTTCAGTAACTTATTGCAATTCAAAATTTTAGGTTGATTCAGGTAGTTTTTGTGTTTAAATATAATATTAAATCAATATTTTTTCTTTTAATTTATTGACTTTCTTTTTTTTAATTTCTTTCTTTAAAATATTTTCTTTTCGATTATATTCCTTTGATATTTTCTTCTTTTTTTTTATTTGTTTTGTTTTAATAAAATTTGCATATTTTTCTTAAAATTAAATTAAACTTTTTTTATGTGAATTTCTTTGATTTTCTTCTTTTTATTGGCACTCTTTTATTGTGTCATAATTTATTAATTATTGTATTAAAAAATTTTTCTTTTTTTATTTCTTTCAATTCTTTCATGTTTTTATTACTTTAATTGGCGGCATTAATTAATTGCCGTCGGTAGATTGACTCACACTCGTAAATGCTTTTCTTTCTTTCTCAAATGCTTTAAACGGCTTTTCCAATTTAAATTGTGCGTTTTCTGCTTTTTATTTTCATTTTTTTCTGGTTTCTTCACTGAAACGATACGTTTTAATAGTCCGTAACACTTTTGCTTCAATAAACAACAAAAAAACAACAAAAAAAAAATAAACAAAAAGAATCACAATCACAACCATTTAAAGGATGAAAAAAAGAAGAGAGAATTTTAAGCAAAAATTTTCTTTCTCCTTTTCTGCTTGTCATTCTTTTTATTGAAAAATAAACTGATGCCATTATTATCATTGTCGTTATTAAAATCCAACCCAGTGTTGTTGTTATTATAACAGAAGAGATGATGGTCATAATCATGTTGCATACTGCCATTGCTATACGTAGCCTTTGATGCTGCTACCACAAGTCACATTACACAGCTATATACACACACTCTCAACACAAACATTTACACATACACTCACACTAATACAAAACAATTAAGAACAAAACAAAAACAAAAAGAATGAAGGAAAACGTGTGATAAAGACCAAACTTACGTTTGACTCTGTTGTTATAGACAACGACGACGACCGTAAAACTCGTAAATTGAATTGACTGCTTGGCCAACGATGTACGAGAGAAGAATGGACGACAAACAATTTAAACAAAACAAAACAAGAACGTATTGTACGGTACGTACGAACAAACCAACCAACGAACGAATGATTAAACGAACGTGTGTATCCACTTGATTGTTTATAAATGAACTGAAAATAAATCGCACGACAATAAACGAACGAACGTTTAACTACAACTGAACTGAACTCCACTTCACATGAAAACACATAAAAACAATAAAACAACAGCAATAACAACAATAATAAAAAAGCAATCATTCATTTGCACAAACACACAACAACACACACACTCATACTCATTGTTCGAGGAGAGTGCACACAAACCTTATTACATTGTTTCTATAAACATCTCTATAACATGTATAGCAACATTTAAGAGATGATAACTGTTAACAGATAATGTTGCTGGATGTTGCCAACATGAACACACATTAAATGAAACCCACGTGCTTTTAAACATTAACGTACAAAAAAGTACGAATGACTCTTTCAAAAAGAATAAGAGAAAAAATGTCCGTCTGTCACTGTGTGAATTTTTTTTTGTTGTTGTATTAATTTTTATGATTTGTGAACTGCTTTTTAAACGCTATACAAACGATAACGAACTGCGCCGTACAACTATTTAACGACGACTGATTGTGGCAATTATGTATCCAGCTACATTTTGCCCAACTTAAAAATTACACACACACACAAACACACACACATGCATACGGTCTCAAACAACATCAGCAACAACTGTGTGTGCCAAGAACATTTTTTGTTTGTTTTTTTTCGTTTTTTTTTTGTAGGCTGCTACAGCCACCACCAGCACACCATTAACATCACGTTGCTTGCTATGCCATTACTGTTGCTGTTGTTCTGTATTTGGTCTCCCCAAACGTACGCTATAGTGTACATGTTCGTTTACGCTGGCGTTATTGTCGTGTTTGTTGTCGTCGTCTTATTCGTTCGTTATTATAAATGATAAAACGTCATTATTATGATGTTTGTTGTTAATAATCATGATAATCGTTTAAAAATCGTTTTGGTTTTTATTGCCATTTTTATTTATTTGCTGTGCACAGTGGGGCCGGATAGTGTGAATTTTTATGCAAAAATTTATGTAAAATTTTAATAACAATAATATTGCCAGATGGTTTTAAATGCTCAGAATTTCTTCCCAATTTTCAAATATATTTTTACAATTTCTAGCATGTTTTTTTGCTTTATTTTTGGAGGCAGCTATTTCCAGAGGATGGTATGATTCTAGAAACATGCTTGATAGTGCAGTGTTTCCTGCGTCAAGTAAAGTTCTGTTCTATTTGCTAAGCCTGAGCAGTTTTATTTAACTTCTGTGAAGTTATTTAGGCATAGGAGTGTAGAAGTTCTGAAAAGGGCAAGGGTAGAAGCTGTATATGGCCCATTCGTGAGTTTTTATTTTGGCACACTTTTCTAGCATTTTCACACTAATTGGAACATTCTAGATGGCAAGTCTGCCATCCTTATCACCAGTACAAAAAACAGTGTAATGCAGTCAAATCGCTTAATCCTGGCAGTCCACGGACTGTGGCAAAACGTGAGATCAAAATCCTACCAAAATCATCTCTCTCACCGTCTTATTGAATTACATTTCATCCAAGTTCGGTGCTTCCATTTTAGGTAAAGAAAAAACAGCATTCAACAGTGCCATCAAGCAAAACAGTACATCTTTCAAGGAGCAGTTTGGTAGCTCTTAAACTGCCTCAGACTCCTCATCTAACTCAACTCAATAATTCAGTTGGTTGGCTTCGTCGTTGCATATAACTTTTCACAGAAACACATTTCTCAAGCAGATTGAATTTTGAAAATAAAAAACAATAATTTGCCAGTGCTTGTTTTGTCACATGGCACGAATTTTTTTTTTTACACCCAGAAAATTTCCGAAATACCATCACTTGTTATAATCGAATTACAAAAAACATATCTTTTCTTTTCTTTTTCTTTTCCTTGCATCCACTGTTTGTTGCTTATTTCACACTACATTTTTGTGTATTTTATTGTTGTTGTTGTTGTTGTTTTATTTCTTTTCTCCTTAATGCATAGCAATATTTCAAATCATAAAAAAGGCCCTCCCCAGTAGTTCATCATCATGACCCAGCAGTTGTGTTGTGTTTTCTCAATGTGACTTCGTTTATAATTGAATATGTGTGTTGTACGTGTGTGTTAGTTTATAACTGAATAAGTTATTTATTGTATAATGCAATTGTAGTCGTAATCGTTGTTCTTGTTGTGTTGCGCGCGCCCCCATAAATAACAAAAACATAAAATATGAAATGATATATTTTTTTACAATTATAATTACAATTATAATCTCTTTCTCTCTCTCTCTCTCTTTCTTTTACATAAATACATACATATGTATGTGTACTCTTCTATGCTCATACTCTCTTTTACATTTATTTACTCTTCTTACGGTTCTCTTGTAAAATGTAATCAAATTTCAAGTAATTTTTTTTGCTTAATTCTTGTTATTGTTGCTAAACTATTTGATAATCTCAAAACTGTTTGCTTATCCTTAAAGTCATCTCTACCCAATTACAACAACAACAACAACAACGCTATTGGCAACATTATTAATATAATGATTATGTTGATTATAATTTGTTCGATTGTTAGTTTAGAGAATGCATAGAAGAAGAGCCGAAGTTGTATGATAACAAACTGTAGATTTGTTTGAAATCATGTCTCACCACCACATATACTTACAATGCCTGTGTGGTTGTTGTTGTTATTGCTTTATTGAATTTATTGGTGTCCATGATTCGTTATTTATTGTTGCTACTGCTGCTGCTGTTGTTGTCTTATGACAGTCTTGTGCATCACATCTATTAAATTGTTATTGTAATTGGAATTTATTTTGTTATTTGTGTTTTTGGTTCTCTTTCTTCCTCTTTGGTTCCTGTTTTTCATTTAATAGTAGTTGTTTTGTTGTCTGTGCATTTATTGCTATGCTTAAATGTTTCTTCAATTATAATCCTTCTGGTTTAAATGATTCCAAAGCAATTAAGTTGTTTGTAACATTGCAGCAACATGTTGCGATAGTCTATTTTTGATTTAAAAATTGTTGCCAGTGACATGAGACTAATTATAAGAGTATTATTATTTATTGTGCATATTTAAATAAGTTAGCAACTTGCACTAAAGTGAGTACAATGTAATCGAAAGGTTAAAGTGTTTACATAGAGTTGCGAATCATTTGAATGATAAATTAATTCTGAATCAATTGGTTTATACTTATAAAGAGTAGGTGAATGCTTGATTCTAAAATTCCCTTAAGTTTGATTAGAAATTTCAGTAATAAAATTAATGAAACTGATTCTTCTTATATAGAGTGGGCCATCTATCGATTTAAATTTGAACCATCGGTTATTTCGAATCTAGCAGTACTTATGTCACTAAATTCAGTATGTTATCTCCTTTGAACTTAATCAATGGATTTATGCTTGAATAACGTTGGGATTTATATATTTTCATCTTGGTGGGTTCATTAATAAGCAAAATTGCCGTATTTGGGGCTCAGAAAACGCACACATGGTCTTACAGAAGCCAATGCACCCATTACGAGCGACTTTTTGTTGGGGCTTGTGGCACATAGGCATAATTAGCCCATGTTTCTTTGAAAATGAGTACGGTGCAACCATTACATTCAATGGAGACAGCTATCTTACCATGATAACCGATTTTTTGTATCTGCTCTTCATGGTATTGATGTGAACGATATTTGTTTGCAACAGGATGCTGCAACTTTACCATTTTGAGTGATAAAATTTTTCCGTTTTTTAAGGTAAAGCCATAAAGCCACTCAAGTAGGCGAACTTCTGTGCTCTCTACATAAAAATCCCAAATGGATTTTGCTAACCTCAATGGAATTTGAATTTACATGTTAAAGAAGCGAAATAGAGATATAGAAACAAATCTGAAAGCATACTGAAAGGGCATGATCATATGATCAGATTCATTCGTTTGCCCAGGATATACATGCTCACAATGAACAATTCCCATCCATTTCATCTAAACAAATAAAATTGCTGTTAATCTTGACTATTCCATCGTTCGCAAAGCTTTATTTTGCTTCGTTAATGATGATTTTCGCTTATTATTGTCGTATGGCATCTGCTTTACATACATAATTGGTCATTACAAGACTTCAGTCAGGATTAACGTCCTAGCTTCTCACACCATTTCTAATGTATGTGTAGTTTTATTTAATCTCAGAGTTTTTGTCAGAAATCCGATGAGAAGAAGTCGTTTTGTAGGAGTTGTCTGACCTTAGATTTGAATCGAGGTCTCATGTCTAATAAGCCAAGACGCTACCTACTGGAATACTGCGACTATGTTTAATACAATATTCCTATATCGCCAAAGAAATATCAACAAATTTTAGTAATTTATAGTTTAATTATATAAAAACTAATATTTTCTACATCACTGTTTAATTCTTATAATTGGTGATTATTTAAGAATTTTCTCTTAAAACTAATGCAACTTTTTAAATGCATTTTATTGGCCTCATTTAAATTATTCTGCTGGCAACATGTTGCTTTAAATTAAAGCTACAAAAACATTTCAAAAAGAGATGTTTATTATCACAAAGCCAGCAATAATAATAAACCATTTGCTCCTATACTGTGTTCTGTTATAATGGCAGAAACTTTGGTTGGGGTAAACATTATATTACCGAAGATAAGTACGACTACAAAGAGTAATAGTCGTTACTTGTTATGCACATACATACATACATATAAGCACACACTTACTCGCCAAGATGAAACCTACAGCAGTCATGCAAAGTTTTATCATTGTTACCGTAATTGTTATTTTACGAGTGAGTCAAAGTATTTAAGCACGACAGAAACAATAAAATTAAACGAAGATGTATGTATGTATGTATACAGGCACATAATATAACTGAATGGTAGAAAGAATGAATGAATGAATGAATGAAAGAATGAATGACTGTTTCGTTTAAGTATCACACGCAAAATGAAAATGTTGCTGACGGAGCAAAATTTTGTAACCAGACACATACACAAACACACACACACATACATACAATTGTATGTTTTTTAATGCAAGTATAACAAGGCATTTTAAACAAATTAATTTTTCTTTCGTTTTTAATTCGTTTTAAAATGAGAAGAAAAATGAAACAAAAAAAATGAATAAGAAACGGAATAAAAATGAAATAAAAACTAGAATGAATGAAAGGAAACCCAACCACTTAAAAGTCTTATTATTTATTTCTGGTTTTTTTTTTGTATAGATATTCTTGTTGTTGCTGTTGTTGTTGTTGTTGTTGTGCTTGTATAATATTGTATAATTTTTTCTTCATTGTTGTGTTATTGCTCATTTTTTTCATGTCTGCTTTTCTTTCGTTTTAGGAAAATGAGTTAATTTCACGCAGTGCTCTGAAAACATCATAACAGTCATAACAGCAGCAACAACAACAGCAACAATCATAACAACATCATATGTATGTAAGTATATACATACATATTTATAATGAATTTAAGTACTTTGTATATAGTGAGTGATTATGGCGCTGGAGGTCGTTCCTTTACTTGTTTGTTTTTTGTTTTGTTTTCGGTTTTCTGTTTATTTTATTTTTTTTGTTTTTCTTTCAATTCCTTGTATTTGAAGTCTTTAAGTGAGAGTCCAAGTGTGTCATGTCGGTGAGCGTATGTCCGTGTATGTGTGTGTGTGTGTGTGTCTGTTGGGTTAAGTTTATTAAAATAGTTTTTTTTTTTTGGGGAGAGGAGCCATGTCATGCCATGCCAAAGTAAAATTATTATGATTGTTTGTGATTTTGTTGTTGTTGTTGTTATTGTTGCTGTTGTTTTTTCTTGTAAAGCATTACTCTTTTATTTATTAGAAATACGTACATATGTATGTATGTATGTATGTTTACGAATGCTTGTTTGTATGTTTTTAATTTAATGATGACGCTGTTCTAATAATGAACTGCATTTGTTACTTGAATTTGTTGTTGTTTTCATTTCTCTTACTCAGTATTATTGTGTGTATGTGTTTTTTTTTCTTTCTTTTGTTATTTCTCTGCGTATTATTCTTTTTGTTTTTAAGTGTTATTGATGTTGATGATGTATTTTGTTAATGATTTTGATTTATTCTATGCTAGCCAGCAATGGCACAGTGGGTTGGTAAGCAATAAAAATTAATGATTTTGAATAAAGGGTTCTTCATTTTTCGGCTTCGAAAGTAAACACACATACAGTGACATTTAAATGGTCAACTCTTGATTGATTATAGCAAATGTTTGTTTCAAGTTAGTTTTTAATTCTCATGAAATAAAGTCAAAGTCGATTGTATTGTATAGATTGTGATACTGCTGTGTTGCATCGTTTACAATCTTCAATTACTGACCAAACAAAGTGGGTTATTACATAGCCATAAAGTTCTAAACTAAAGATAAAAGTTCTTCCAGATTAATTTTCCAAAAAAAAAAAAAAAAAAAAAAAAATATGAGTGATGCCAGCTTCAGGATCGTGATGTGCCCTAAACACTAACTTTTTCTTTTCAAATTGTCGCTTCATCATCATTTCTTCGATCTACGAACCCCATTTTCAACACTTTTGCTAGTACACTTCCTTATCCAATTTCCACTTCCGAATCCAATTGCCAAGAAAGAGATTTGAATAATCTGTCATACTTTCTCTAACAGAAGCAATGTCTTCAGCAGTATGAACATTGCGGTGATGGACAAACTACTTACATCTTTAAAGCTTTCACCCTCTTTAAATTTCTTTATAATCTTGCAATTACGTTCCCCGTACACCGACCTTAATTACCCTGTAATATTTGATATGCATTTTTAAAGCTCCAGTCAATTTTAAAGTCTTATTATTCGTTCTTCGGAAGTTAAATGCTTCATATTCGTATGCGCCAAAATATTTGACCCTTCAGATCATGGAATTTTAATAGAAACTCGAGATTGATTTCCTATATGAATGTTCAGAATAAATGATCGCATGATCATGATCAATTTGATTTTACCCGAGAGATCAAACATCCCCTATAGAAAACCATCCCAATTTCGAAATAAATCTTGCTTTTGTGTGAATCCCTATTACAGAGAGCATGGAGAATTCTGTGAAATATGATCGAAAATGAATATTCAAGAAGCTCTTCATGGCAAAAGTTGGGTTTTTGGTATGGTAATTTCTGCAAAAACCATTCGAGCGAATTTCAAGTTAGTTAGTGGGCTTTTGGAACCGTATATACGGTGCTATAGATGGCAATGCAATTTAAGGAAATGAGACAATCAGACCGCTTTTTATCTATATCAGTCCAGAAGAGCCTTGCAATCTCTCAGGTATTATCATGCTGCCAGCAAAGTCTCAAAAACCAGCCACTAAAGTTGAGCAAAACAACCAGAGAATACCTAGTTTAAATGGGGATCACATAAGATCTGTAACAAATCGGAGATTGAGAGTTTTGCACCAACCCTGGCCCATGTTCTGGATCCTGTGTAAGATTGACTAACCTTACCAAGAATGCATGGCGATCGATAGTGGCAAAATGAATGAATAAATAAAATAAATCTCACAACGTTTCAAAGAACTTCACATTATAATCCGTCAATCAGAACCCAGCATAGAATAATTTGGTGATATTTTACTGAGTAAATGAAAGTGACCGTATAATTTTATTCAACATTGTCTGTAATTTATTTTCCATAACTTTTAACAAAACAAAACAAAAATCGTTTAAAGTTCACCTAGTCATTATTGCAAGACATGCAAACCCTACTCTTAAGCGAGATCATTTATCTCATCATGATTTTGTTGATGTTGTTGTTGTTGTTGTTGCTCTTTTTTTTTATTGTTTTTCCACCGTTTAAATGATGAGTTTCCAGTAGAACGATAACAAGTATGAGTTGGTCGATAGGTTTGACTGACTACTTACAAACGTTCATACATACGTACTAGTGAGTATTTAGTAAGTGTTACTAATTGATGATGGGTACACTACAATCACGATGACGATGACGCTGTCTATGATGATGATGATGATGATGATGATGACGTTGGTATTGTTGTTGTTGTTGTTGATGATGATACTAACAATGATAGCAAAATAAATTCGATAACTTTTTTGTGCTTTTCGTACCTTAAAACCCCAGTGTTAGTCAATGTTACCCAGTAATATGAGCACGTATGCATGTATGTATGTATGTATGTTTGTACGTTTAAAATAATTTTTATTTGCTGTTGCTGCTGTTACTCTTCTATTAAAATTGTCTGTTGTTGTTGTTGTTGTTGTAATTCTTAGTCATCATTAGTTGTTGTTGAACATTGAATTGTATTATGAGCTTTTATTTTCGCTTTTTTTTTTCTTCTCAAATTCTTTTTTTTTTTATTTCATTTTAATCGTCAGTTTTAGTTAAGTTTTTTTCTTATTATTTGTTGTTGTTGTTGTTGTTGTTGTTGTTATTTCCATTGTTCATTCGTAATTAATTAATTGTAGTCGATTTTTCATGGAACATTTTCATTTTTTTTTGTGTTTTTGTTGTTGCATCATTTAATTGTTGAATAGAAGTGAACTAGAATCGGATCGAATGGAATAGAATAGAATGGAATAAAGTGAAATAGAAGAAGAAGACTATTTTTAATTAAATTTTAAAAATGTTCGCCGTTTCTTTGCTGGTGTGTCTTTTGTAATTCATTTTGAAAATGAATTCAATTTCTAATGAGTCGCTTAAAGATGCTACAGCGAATGTAAATAGGATTTGCAGCGGCAAGAGGTTAACATTTTCATTACATTTGCTTGTATTTGTTTGAAGATTTCCTGGCTTTTGTTATTGGAAGCATTACTTCAAAAACCTGTTGGATTAATTAATTAAAACGAAAAGAAAATAAAGTTTTTTATTTAAATTGAATTTCATTAAGAATAATTTCGTTTTTAAACAGTATTGTTAGAAATTTTAAAGGTTAGAATGTATCAGTCCATCTGGTACCTGACCTCCTGTTCCAGCAACGAACCTCATAGGAAGGTCAGTCTCTTGGTCTTAGTTTCTCCATACTACTGTGAAAATGTGTTGTCCTGGAAAGAGAATTGTTTCTAAGAAACGACAGTTGGCAACCCTGTCATACTAGAACCTTTTATAGCATAAGATCTGATAGCATGTGCTTAGTAGAACAAATCTAATTGATTAAATAAAAATTTGAGTTAGTGTTTCTTAAAAGTAACGAAAGAAAAAAATTTAATAAAATCCTTGCAACTTACTTCCGAAATTGATTGGCCTTCCTAGCATCCAAATAGTGAAATTTCTTTCAATGCATAGTCAACTCTTTCTCCTCTAGTTATGTACCAAGATTCGGAGTATTTTATGTCTTTAATAATTTATTAGGGATTTGTAAGAATAATCATAAGCAAAAACGGCGCGATCATCACAGAAAGTCTATTCATTCTTCTATTTCAACGCTTACGGAAACTTTTTCTGAATAGAATCCATCGATTTCAACGTGTGTAAGATAGTTTATATAGTTCAGAGTTGATAATTCTAGCACGGGCGATAGAAACACTTCAGATTTGTGTAGGTTGCACAAATGCAGAGTACTTCCGGAGACTACGAATTATTGCGATCACCATAATCCCGTAGTCGCCGTAGTCTATTAGGTAGTATTTTGGCTAATTAGACTTGGGGTCACGTCAGACATCTCAAATAAAATGAAATTTGAAAAGACCGAGGAACTCCCTCTCAGCCGTTATCTAGCAAAAACTCTTCAAGTTATATGATTTCTTTCTCCGAGGATAATTCAAATTTGGTCGATCGATTCGGCAGTGTTCTCAGCAGTTGGACTTACTGCTCTTTATGATATTTAACTCAAGCCACCTGACCATACAAATCGCCATTTTTATGTTGATTTATCGCTCGAACAAACGGCTTTCAATGCCGATTTTTTAAAATAATTTCGTTAGCCATGAGGCTTACTGCTTACTCGGTGGTTATTTCAACAAGCAAAACCGTTGCATATGGGATTCGTAGTATCCAGGACTGTTCTGGAAAGGCTATCGCATCCAGAAGAAGGTGCACTTTAACCAAATTTTTTGAAAAATGTCTCTAGAAGCGTTATTATCATCAATTTGAAACGCTATGGCTGTATGATAACGATTTTTTTTGGGTTTGGAATTGAAGATGATAAACTGGTTGGTCTATAGTTTCTACACGATGATGAACAGGTCCGTCTGTAGTTTCTACACGATGATGAACTGGTTGGTCTGTGGCTTCTACACGATGATGAACTGGTTGGTTTGTGGTTTCTACAAGATGATGAACTAGTTGGCCTGTGGTTTCTACACGATGATCAACTGGTTGGTCTGTGGTTTCTACATGATGATGAACTAGTCCGTCTGTAGTTTCTACACGATGATTAGCTGGTCGGTCTGTAGTTTCTATACGATGATGAACTGCTTGGTTTGTGGTTACTACAAGATGATGAACTGGTAGGTCTATGGTTTCTACACGATGATGAGCTGGTCGGTCTGTAGTTTTTACACAATGATGGACTGGTCTGTCTGTAGTTTCTCCACGATGATGAACTGGTTGGTCTGTGGCTTCTATACGATGATGGACTGGTTGGTGTGTGGTTTGTACAAGATGATGAACTGATCGGTATATGGTTTCTACACGATGATGAACTGGTTGGCCTGTGTTTTCTACACGATGATGAACTGGTCGGTCTGTGGTTTCTAGTTATCGCTAAGATACCTTAAACATGTGATATCGATAGACATTTTATGGTATTTTTCACGTAATCATAATAATGAAATAAAAATTTCATAAAAATCTTCGTTTGTTTCATTTAATTTTACTTTTAGTACCCAGTAAGCAAATAAGCCTTCCAAGCTCTTTCGGGAAATTAAAATAAAAATTTAATTCTCTTACATGCCCAACCACAAAACTTTTTTTTCTTCTTTTTTTGTTAAACATAACATTTGCCCGCAACAATATTACGTTGATTCGATGAAATGCATTTAAAAAAGAAAATAAACAATTTCGATTTTATTTTATTGTAAAAACAAGCCGAGATTTATTCTCGCTTTAACCATATCTACTCAGAGTCTGAGTCATTTGTTACTGTTGTTGTTGTTATTGTTTGTTGTTGATTTTGAAATATTTTATTGAATTGAATCCACGTGTAAAATCGAATTGTAAAATAAAAACACATACACCGCGTCTAGCAAAATCCAGATCGTTGCATATCTACATACATTCACACACACATATACACCCTGTTGTTATACAAATACAAAAGACAAACAGTAGCGCACACACACACACACACACTTACCGTATGTCTGAGCAGGTCACATAAAAATTCATAAATCCCAATAATTGAGTAAAAAACACGTTACGTTACTTTTTTTTTGTTTTGTTTATTTCTCCCTTCTTTTTTTTTATAAAGTGATACAAAAAGGAGTGAACAAATATACACGGCATGGCAGACAACGTTCTATAGAGTCATCAGGAACATCACCATCAACAGCAACATCAACATCAACATCATCTCGTTTAATTTCCCCTTTTGTTTTATTATTTTTCTCTTTACTTTGTTGCCGTTTTTTTCTTTTTTTTCTTTTGGTTTCTGTTTATTTGTTTAACTCAGCACAGGAACTTTAACTAGAGCCTTACCATGTTGCTGTGTTGTGCTGCTCTTGTTTTTTTTTCTTCCAGTTTCATTCGTTGCCTGCCTGTCGTGTTGTTGTGTCTCTTCTTCTTCTTTCGTTTTTTGTTTCCTTCTTTGAAATCATTTTTATTAAATTGTCCTTTGAATGGTTACGATGAGCACAATGAGTTCATTTAAATGGAAAAATGCTTGGCTGTTAATAATGGCCCTAAAGAACAGGCAACAGTTTGTTGCAGAAGCAATGATTAGGAATGAAAAAACTTCTTCTATGGCTTCATGATGCAACAAATTTTTTTTTGTTCTTCAGGTGTAGCTAGCTTAATCTCGTCTTCTGCTACTTAAAGGATTTTATTCAATCATCACCTTCACTGTATATTCTGGAGCAGACCCAAATTAGGCTAACCCAGCTTCATTATCCTTAGCCGACATTCTTACAAAGGCTGAACCAACAATAAATTCAATTGAATTCGTGCATGAGATTGGCATCCCTGTACGGAAGAACAAACAAATGGTCTCACAAAACTACATCCATTTGCCAGAGAAAGATGGGTTAATGAACTCATTCATAGAGAGACCAAGCACAGTCCATTGTAAGGGTCTCACAACATTTAATAACGAGATAGCGGCCTCTGGACTTACACGAACAACTTCTGCAGAAGCTGTAACGACGAAGAAGACGGACAGACCAAAGAACGTAACGTGTCCTGTGTTTGGGAACCCAAGAAGAAAAATTCTTGGGCACTCTGATTTTATTGATAGATCTTGTTGAACCAAAAGTGAACTGCATTCGCAATGAATCGGCTTGGGAGAAAGATTCAGAGAGACCTTGACCTATCTTAACTGTAACAATTGGAACTGAAGAACATGTGGTTTGAATGTAACTTTTAAATTATTTGAGGCTTTCATTTCTGGCTCACTCTATCTCTGGTTTTAGAAATTTGCACTGGCCATACTTTGTATAATAAATTAATAGTCGGGCATGTTAAGAGCAAAAGATCAATTATTTCTATTGCTGTGACAGCAACACAATTCGAAAAATAAACGCTTAAAGCATATCCTATTCTGTAATCGATTTAAACTACAGCTTACTTAAATATACATAACCTCACTAATTAATGTGTTGCATGATTATTAGAAAAGGAATTGTATTTCGAATTAAAAAAAAAAAATCAATTAAATTACTTCAGAAATTTACATGGAGTTGCAATGATTTAATTTAGAGTGACCATATGAACACAATTCGGTCGAATTTAATTTTATTTAAAATTTTTAAAATCATTTTAACAAATTTTGGCCAAGAAAAAATTATTTTCATTGGTGATATAAATTTCGAACTAAAAAAATAAATAATTTTTTAATATGATGGTCACCTTAAGCATAAACTTGCTTTAACTGTATTAATTTTATTTATGAACAAACTTCCTTTCTCTCTATCACTCTCTCTCTTTCTCTCTTCTCTATTTGTTGCCATTGTATGTTCTCTATAATCACTGGCTTAATGATGACAGCAATTTTTACTTAATTTTTGTGTTCTTTATACTCCCCATCAGCTCTTTTACTCTTTATAAAAATAACAACAACAACAACATTAATAAAGTTCTCTTCTTGCATCATAAATAAATGTGTAGTTAGTTTTGTTGTTGTGATACAAAAAAAAAAACCGAAAACAAAAAGCGAAAATTAAATTGTTTCATACACATAACGACCAGCCAGCCACCCTCAGCACGATTCACATCTATGTCCTCAAGCTGCACACGACAGGCATAAGAAAGAAATAGAAAGAAAGGAAGAGAACAACAATAGACAAATCAATTTAATGCTTTTAAAATCCAACAATTATTTTATGAGTTTTGCAACATGTTGCCAAAGGTCAAGTGGTTAAGCAACATGTTTTAAATACTCTCTCCGTTAATGTTCTCTGCTCATGAGACCCATTTTTTCTCAATATTTTTCCTTGAAGAGTGTATTTCTTGTTGCTGTTGTATGGGTTTTCTGATTTCTTTCGTTTTTACATTTTTCCGTGTGTGTGTGAGTGTGTGTGTGTGTTTGTTTGTTTGGCTGCTTTAAAAGTTCTATTACATTACATGCTTGGCTCCTTCTCTTAAGGTTTATTGGCATACTTCTGTGTCGGTGTGTGTTTGTAGCCATGAATTTTGCAAGTGTTTTCAATTAGCGCACATTTTGTGACTTAAATATTCAATGAGAGTGAGTCAGTGAGTGTGTGAGTAAGTAAATGTAAATGTACATGCTATACCATTACACAAGCTGTTGTGTGTATGTGTGTGTGTGTGTGTATTGTGCCTTGACTATTAAGTGTGCGTTTTTAAGTATCTGTTAATAATGCTTCGGGTAATGGGTGTTCAGTTTATCCATTCCGTTTAATGGCCAAATGTTTTTAGCCATAAAACTACAACTACTTACTGCTGGTTATTAAATGCTTTACTACTTTACTTACTACATACACAACAGACCATTTCAAATGCTAAAAACGTTTCAATATGTACATATTTATTGATGATGTAATAATGATTTGCGTTACAAAAACAAAATGGTTTCTCAACTATTTTTCAATTAAAAGCAAATAAATAACGGGAATTTATAGAGCGGAAAACTTATGTAATGTGCTGTTTAAGAATTCGTTTTGTTTTCGATTCTTTCCGTGTTTGTTCTAATTTCTAAACTCAAGGTTGTTTAAAGTAAATTTGTAGCCATTTTAACACTGCTTAATTTGATCCTGTCAGAGATCTTGTATTCGAGGAATTTATGAATGCGTGGATTGATTTGACAAATGAGCTCGATTTGTTCTTATTCAGGCATCTATAATAGAGTAAACGCGAATTGTTTTTTTTTTTCTTTCAAAGATTCTTCGAAAATTCGCGCTTGAGTTGCGAATAAATTGTGTCAGTAAAGGTTTTCCGTATTCTTACTTACTTACATAATTAATTAGTCTTGACAACCCGACCTAGTTTCTCACATCACCAGGGGTTTATGCACGTATGTACCACGGCCTCATATCTAATAACCCAGTACCTACGAGACTATGGCGACTTTTAAGAAGCTAAATTTAATGAGCTCATACATACATACATAATTGGCCATTACAACCCTTCAATCAGGATTACGGCCTAGCTTCTCACACCACTTATGTTGTGTTTGTTAATTTTATACATGAGTGGCGGGACCTGCAGTTTAAAGTCGACTCCGAACGATAGATTTTTTAGAGCGACTTTTCATGGCAATTTTATGTACTCTCAGAGTTTTTGCCAAAAATCTTTTTTTCATATTTCGTTTTTGATGTTTGACCGGGGTTTCGAACCCTGGTCTTTCGTCTAATAAGCCAATACACTACCCACTAGACTGCGGCGACTTCTAAAGGAGCTCATAATCAATGGAATATATCTGGTGCCACAGGCCATACAGTATTTCCTTGGTGACAAGGTTGTAATCCTGACTGAAGGCTTGTAATGACCAATTATGTACGTATACATGTACGTATGTATTAAACTTTTCAATTTAGTTTCTGAAATCCAATTATTTAAAATTAAATCAGGTTTTTTTTAAACACAAGCCTTTAAGTAACAGTTCTAGAATGATAGGGTTGCCATTTGTCTCTCTGTGAATATATATTGGGTGTACTGATAATAAACCTTACCTCCATGTGTCTTAACCTTTCTCGTGAGGTTTTGCTGCCTCGTTCGTTATATCTTGCATAGTTTCAAGGATCTTTCGATAATTATACACTTTCAGACATTATCGAATCCCACAAACTCTTTTGGCAAGAATTATGGTGTAGCTTCTCACACCAGTTCAATGTTGCGCGCATTAGTTTTATTCATGAGCGGCGCGTCGTACAGTTTCACGTGAGTTCCGAAGGCAGAGATTGATAATGATCGTTTTTCATAATTCCTTTTTGTAGATGCTAAAGCTGAACTTTGAACTCGGAGCTACCATCTGGTACACTAACACACTAACTGTTTGATTACGTTTATAACAATAACTAAGTAAGAATAAATAACTGATGTTTCCCTTCCAATATTCTACGTGAGTTGTTTGTAATCCTACTGTTTTATGTCAGACGACATACCAAATACATTATTTATCCCGCCAGCAATACACGTGCTTATTTGAAAAGCTTTAAAAATTGTTTTAAAACTGGTTAGACATGCTGGTTTCAATAAATTCAATTTGAAATCAGAAATGTTTTTGAAAGAAAAAGAAAAAAAAAATAAAACGCCATTTCGTGTTTCACTGATAGCCAGTCGGTTATTTGCCTTTAGAAATTTTCACGAGAACCCTGTATAAATAGCAATTTCCGTTTAATACCCACAATTAAGATGCAATATAAAGTCATGCACAGAGGAATTGAATGAAAATAGCACACATACACTGGCACATTGAGAGAGCAACAAATGGAATGGAGGAAAGAATACCAAAGTCATGCATTATACAGACGTAAAGGCAAACATTATACACCCTTCACACTCATACCCATATTCGTTTTACGTATACTTTGTTGTTGATGATGGCACAACAGACAAACAAAGTGGAATTTTATTGTGTGTTTGCAAGGATTCATAATGCACACGAACTCATACGTACATACACGAATGCATATACATACATACATACATACTCTCACCTCGTTTGAGTGTATTTAAAGCTCAAGAGCATGTGTGCCAATGTATATGTACACGTGATAGTGAGTTACAGTAAACGTAAACGTTTTTAAATTAGAAGAGAAGAAGAGAAGAACAATAACAACAAAGCAATTGCACTAAATAATAACTGTAAATGTTAACGTTTAAAAAAGGATTATTGAAAAAGAAAGAATGTGTATGCGCTTCTGTGTGTGTGTGTGAGTATTAAACAGAAGCCAGCAATAAAAAAGTCTGAGAAAAAGTTTAAGAAAGGATTTCATAAAGCAATTATAACGTGAATACTGTATTCGTGTTTACAATGGGTGCGTGCATGGGGAGAACGGGGAATATTTCCAAGGAAGATGTTGAAAAGTTTTTTATTTCCTTTTGCATTTACATTCACTACCTTCAATGGGACTTCAAGGACAATTATCTGCATTTGTGTTCAACATTTTAAATTAAAAGGAGTTCGTTTAAGAACAACAATATGTTGGCTCTCTAGCATTGATTGCATTTATAACGGCAAATACGAATAAGTTAGTTTTGAGTTTCATTCTATAACGACTTTGGATAGACAGGACTTCATTCCACTATATAGGCTGGTATTTTATCGGGTCTTTACATTTAAATTAGAAAAATTGTGCATGTGAGACAGAAAACACTCCTTTGAAAGACCTATTGATGCTATTATGTGTGGAATATATAATCGTTCAAATATCCGCTGCAACTGCTATAAGTGGATCACATATGGAATGTCCAATTTTCGATGAATCTGCCACATAAGTCATGGTAAATTTGACCGATGACATGGCTAAAAATGCTTTTGAGTACCGATTTGGTTTGTGGCATATTAGAGTACACTTGCGACTTAAGAAAATCCCACAAAGAAGGGTATGACTGACCGGATCGTACCACATCGGTAGCTAGGTCACGTCTCTGTCGTGGAATATGACCGTGCCTTTAAATCGCTCTTGAAAAATATGCATTGTGACATGATATGTGTGGCACGTAGTGCGGTACTACATGTCGTTGACGTGTCGAAATCATCCAACTCTTGAGTCCGAAGACAGTGTTGGCCTTCAAAACCTAAATAATGAGTTTTTCTTGATGCATTGGCCACTTTTGGGTCTCATATTGATTGGAAATTGTCCCAAATCGACAATTTCGTTTTTTTACGTCCAGAAGATGGTTTTTCGATAAAAACACTTGCCAACTGCACGAGACCGTATTCATCGAACATACATACGTCGTTATCTGTGACCGTTTACCTTTAGTTCCTGGTTCAATTGAATTTTTTACGATTGCAGAGTAATGACGCAATATATGCCAAGTTGTGGTCTGCAGAAGGTGGAGTTCTTATGAGCGACGCGAAATTGTGTGTCTCGAATTATCCTGGACACTCTCACGTACAGCGGCGATATTTTCGGTACACCTTGTGTTTTTATCGATGTACGGAGTTATTTTATCGATGATTTTATTCATCACATTGTGAATTTTGCCCTACTGGTAGCGACGAAGCTCACGTTACATTGCCCGAACAGAACATCATTTTTATTAAGAAATTTTATTGTTTACACGAATATTTGAGTGCTGTCTGTACCCGGCTAAGAGGATTTATGTAAATGACAACGTATTTGACGATGTAGCTTCTGCAAGTTGATCAAAGTTCATAAAGCCCTGTTGAAAAGCCCTTTGTATTTCGAGATACAACACGTGAGTAGGAATATGATAAAAACATTTTGTGGAAAAATACAAAGACTTGTTTAGATTTAGTTGGATTCCATCATTTTAGTTCATAGTTTACATGATTCCTTCCAATAGTGCCGTTGTGATACGAATGGGTCATGCTTCTATAATTCCTCACTGATGTGTTTCAATCACTTTGGCAATTTCTTTGCAATTTTTTCTCAAGTTATCAGTGATAAATACGAGGTGAGTTCAGAAAATAAGGTGGAACACTCTCTAAGTGTATCCTTTTATTCTTTTTGTATCTCTCTTAGACTCTTTTTGAAGTTTAAGAGCCTTAAGACAGGAGTTTTCGGAGTTCCAAAAATGGATCTTTTTTTTTGGTTTGTTAGAGTCCTTTGTCTTCCACAATTTCACTAACTACCCAAGAGCTTTTTATATTTTTTTATAAGCTGTTCCTGTTGATTAGCTATTCTGAGGTATTTTGTTTCGATGACCATTTTCAAAAAACTAATTTTGCCGTCAAAGTGAGTCTTCATACAACGCTGTAATAATTAATTTTTTTTTTTTGTTTTCTTTAATAATTTCTAGGTTATATTTTTCTTATAATCTTATATATCTTCAAACATTCTTAATAGTAAGTGCCTTAAACAACCCAATATCGCCTTTTTCCGTTTGATGAAAATCACCCGGAAAAAGTCTGCATACAGTGGTGTATGTACAATTTTTTCATTGACTGTATGTTAACCTACTCAGCATAGTATTATACATACATACATAATAGGCCATTACAACCCTTCAGTCAGGATTACGGCCTAGCTTCTCACACCACTCATGTTGTGTGTGTTAATTTTATACATGAGTGGCGGGACCTACAGTTCAAAGTCGACTCCGAACGACAGATTTTTGAGAAACTTTACATGGCAATTTTTTATTTACTCCCAGAGTTTTTGCCAGAAATCTGCTGAGAGGAAATCGCCGAAGAAATTTTTTTTTTCATATTTCGTTTTTGATGTCTGACCGGGGATTCGAACCCTGGCCTTTCGTCTAATAAGCCAACACGCTACCCACTAGACTACGGCGACGGCATAGTATCTTTAATTATGATTTTTTTTCAATCACTGCAGTAGATGTAAACCTAGAAATATGCCGAAATTTTTTTCATGCGCTCTACTTGTGATTGATATTCTACTTCTGAATATACTTTTTCGGATTATTAAACGATCTTACTTGGAGTAGAGTACCCTGTATATTAAAAATGTTAAAAATATTACTAATTTCCTATTAAATTCAAAAGAGTACTTAGTTTTTCACATTTCCTGATGATGTTGAAGTAATTGTCAGACCACTAGACTCGATCTCATGTGTATTTCTAACAAAATAAGGATTTTTGTTTCATTGTTAAACTTAAAATAACTTTAAATGTCTATCAAATAACCAACTTAATCCCTACAAAATTATTTGTATTCCTGTCTCTACAACATAAAATTTCTACAACGTATGCTTACCTACAAGTATGCATCATTTTACACTGAAAAAAATGACGATTTGATTTGATTTGTAAAAAATTTTACTGGAAATCTAAATCGATAACGTCCTTGGTTAACCATTTAATATAATATTGTTGCCTTAACAAACCCAGTATAATCGCGGTATAAATCCGAAGTAAAATTTTTCACAGTGTATCTTTAAAATTATATTACAGAGTATGAGTTTTTTCTTCTCTCTCTTTTATATGAAAATTGTTTGTAGTGGAATGACAGAAGAATCACTTAAATTTATGAATTTCAAGGGAATGTCATATTTTGTCATGTTAATATGTAAATTGACTTAATTTTATACCACACACACGCTCTTTTTTTTCCATACACAACGTACTAAACAAGCAAACACACATACTTACAGATACTCCACAGTTACACTCTCAACCGATAAAATTTAAATCCATTCTCAGACTGCTTTTTCAGCAGTAGTAGTAGGTAGTCGTCGATGAAGGAAGAAGAAGCTCTACTGAAGTACCTTTTTAATGTGAATGATATGAGAACGACGAGAACATAAAAATCTACAAGCCATCACGTTAACGTAAAACGTAACGTATCAAGTAAAGTAACACAAAATTACTACAACAACTCCTGCAACCAAGCAAAAGTATAAAAGGTATGTGTGTGGAGGGTAAAAAAAAATACGTCAAGAATTTCATAAATTTTCATAAACAAGATGATGAAGTTTTACAACACAGCAAGAAGAGTATTCGTTTGTTAAAGAAGAGCTACACTCTACTCAAAATTTAATACAGTTCCAGTGAGGGGAGGGGGTGAGGATATTGCCTAAAACGCATAAAACAGATAAGAAATCAGTTTAGAAGACTATTTTCCCGTTTCCGTTTTAATTAAATGCAGTTGCATGCTTTAAATTAGTAATTGCTTGCTGCATTTGGATTGGAAATTTTAAAAACGTCGATGATATTGAAGCAGTTTAGCGTATTTATTTTGTGACATAAGCGTCACTGAGGTTAGTTGACACATTTTTATTGTAAAATCTGTCAAATGCCTCTAATAGCAGTTGAAAGCTTCAGTTAGTGTCCACCCATAAAGATTAAGTATTATGCCAAGGGGATGCTTACAGTATTGCTAAGACCAAATTACATTTTCTTTACAGTTCAGTTGTCTCTGTAGTTTTACCATATTCCTGAAGCAATCCGCCTGGCCAACTATCAATAACGTTGTAACTTCAATTGTTACAGTGTGCTCTGAACTTTCTCGAAATTGTGTCTAGTCTACGGAGAACAGCTGATCAGAATTTCACTTACCGTTCGCCTTTCCACCACAACACTTGGCACATCTTTGATTTCTATTCGTTAATCTGTAGCCAAAAACGTCTTCTGTCTCTTAATGCAGAGATTGTCGTATAAAGTGCGTTTTTGCTTATGACCATATGAGTGCTGCGTAGAGTGCGACGAAGTCCGCAATCATTGACTGAAGTCGTCTTTTTCACTCCAAAGATTAAATCTACGAGCTCGCAATTTATTTTTTCAGTCTTAACGCCAATTGAATTTCCTTGAATTTGCTGGAGAATAAGCAACCAGCAAAGGATGACCATATTATCACTGCTCAAGCTTAATGAGGTAGTTCCATACTAAGTTGTAGTCAACGAGAATCTATGTAAGTCTTTGGATTCTTTTCATTCTTATGACCTCTTCTTTTTTCTATCCCTTATTTCTGCCAATATGCGGTATCACATACATCATGTTGATGCTACCTGTTGACGTATTCCATTGATAAACCTTAATCAATACTTTCCTGTCTAGTTCATATTAATTTTGATTTTGAATATGAAACTGTTTTCGAGCAGATTAAAAAATTATATTTCGCAACATAATAATTTAATTTGAAACTGTAGCAGCTGAAGGTTTTCTGAATGCTAAGCATGTATCATATGTGGCATCATTAAGGTGCAACCAATTATTGTATACGAAACTACATAAACAATTATCATAAATTAATTATAGTGGAGTACTTACGGTAACTTGATTGGGATTTAAAAATTTGATAAAAACGTTTTCGTATACTTACTTACAACATTCAGTCAGAATTACGACATTGTTTCTTACAGCACTTACATATGTGTGTGTGTGTTAATTTTTATTCATGAGTGGCGGAACCTACAGTTTAAAGTCGACTCCGAACGATAGATTTTTTAGAGAAACTTTTCGTAGCATTTTTATTTACCCTCAGAATTTTTTCCAGAAATCTGTTGAAGGGAAGTCACCTAAGAAATGATCTTTCATATTTCGTTTTATTGGAGTTGTCTGACCTGGGGTCTGAATCGTGGCAAACACTCTACTTATTAGATTTCGTAGATTGAAAATAAAAAGGCAAGTATCTCTTCCAATAAACTATTGAAGAAGCCTTCTGAGCTGCTAGGGGAGATAACATTAGCAACTACTATGTTATGAAGATCAGGCAAAGTCACCTATTGAAAGCAATAGAATTCAATGAGCAAAGCTTCTCACAGCTACATCTAACATGTACGCGTTTCTTGGTGACAACAAATTCCAATATGAGACCAATCAGCTAATTAGTTAAAAAATGTTTTCAACAGTTGTTAACGTTATGGAGCTGACAGGATGAAATTTATTATTGGCATCTTATCGGAATTCTGATTAAAGCTTTTACTTCTCATACCACCCATGTTTTATGTCTTAATTTTATCTATGAGTGTTGGTACGCACAGTTTAACCACGACTCTGAACGATAGACTTGAGAAACTTTTCATGACAACTTTATTTATTCTCCGAAATCTGCTGAAAGGAAGTCAACTGAAGAAATATTTTTTTTCTTATTCCGTTTTGTTCGAGATATCTAAGCTGAGGTTTGATCCACGCGCTCTAGCCTTATAAGCCAACATACGATCTACTAGGCTACGGCAACATCAATATCGGGTGTTCACAAAAGTTGATTAGTTTGTCGTTAGACTGTCTCATTTTCTTTTTATTAGTAATTGCATCTGGCAACACTATATCTTGTCTAGAAGTTGACATTTTTACCTTCATCTTTCACGAAGACATCATTAAAACTACATTATTCCGTAGAAAATTATGCATGTTTGAAAAGCAGGAAAAATTCAATACATTACCGTCATATTTTGCTTTTCTAACATAAAAAAGTGAGAATGCATCAAAAGCTGCTGGAAAGGATTGTGAAATTTACAAGGGCAATCTTAAAAGATGAATAACAGCCGCAACTGATCAATCCGATAATTTGAATGTAAAAGATGCATCATACTTTTGTTGACAAATCATTAAAAAGTCTATGGAATCATGAAAGAAATTGAGAGACTACAGCTGGATATGTAAAAAATCTAAATGTTTGGGTGCCGTATGAGCTACAGGAACGCAGTGCTACATCGAAGCGAATGATCGCATACGGCAATAAGAAGTAAAAATGAACGCGAACGAAGTAAAGCGAAATTTCATAGAGGGTGGCCTATTCAGCATTGATCAAAAGATACCCAATGGTGTGTATCTAGTAGGAGTGGAAGGGAATTGTTTACTATGAGCCGCTACAATCAGATCAAACCATTTAATTGTCAGTCTAGAGTATGTAATTCAATTAAAATGATCGGAATTGAACAACAGAAAAATTGTTGTCTTCCAATACAACAACGGCGACCACCTTTATTTTTCATGACCCATTGGGCACTGAGAAGGCTAGGTTTGCTTCCATCTTTTAATGTATCCATAAATCATCAAAATTTGTTTCGATTTCTGAGAGCTGAGTGTTGACAACTTGGAATTCAAAAACTTATTTAATTTGAAAACATTTTAAATTACATTACCACCCTAATAAAACAATTTATTTACAATTACTCTCGTAGGATTGAAGTTCTTCTATATGAATTCACTTTTGATGTCTCATAAAATTCCTTTATTAGCTGTACGAGACAGCACACAATACAACAACAAAAAAAGAGCAATAAAATAACAGGACAGGACAACTAATAATGATGATGATGCACAAACATATAGACTCACACAGACTAAATACGATAAAAGTATCAGGAAACATTAATAACTCCAACAAGAAGCACTCATTTCTTCCCTTTCAAAACATTTTTTTTTTATTTGCTACCGGAGAGTAAAAGAACAGAACAATTTTATTCGCATCTGACTCTTGATACTTTACGTATGTTTTTCACATGTGTAATGAGTAAGTGCATCCATCTCTACGAATGTACATACATATGTATGTCGTTATGAACGCAAGCACGCATATGTTCATTTCATACCCAAGATTAAGTATTTCTGTCTGTCTCTCTCTCCTCTGTCTGTCTGTCTGTCTGTCTTTCTTTTCAGAATAACTGCCTACCCTATCGTCTGTCTGTGTACTTTTGTATGCCTGTCCGTTTGTTGTCTTGTCTTTATGACAAATCCATTGAGCGAGACTTGTTATTTGCGAATATTTAGTGAATTTTTTTTTTATTCGTTTTTGCTGTTTTGTCAAGTACGACTATTTATTTATTGTAGGCATCAGGTTTTCTTTCTTTCTATAAATTTTTACTTAACAGAGTTGTCTGTTTGAAAACGTCTGCCCACCCACATTTTATTGTTGGGCTTCAACTACTTCAAACATAACTATTGTGTGTTGCACATTAACAATCGTAACCGAGTTTCTTTTTTTTTTTCTTTTTTTTTTTGTAATTTTTTCGTTCTGTTTTTGTATCGTTCCTTTACCATGAAACTCTATTGTATTTACCTTGTTAAAATGGTTATTGTTCAAGAAATTTATGCTACACTTAGAAAAATTTATTTCCAAAATATACAACAACTTCTGTTGTCTGTAACTATAGGTGGCATAAACATTTGGAGAGCCTAAAGCTCCTCATGTTCTGGGTTTAAAAGTTCATTGCAATGTCCGCTGTTTATCAAACGCCGAAAGAGAAATTCAAATGTTTTGATTTTTAAGGCGAAGCAAACAATATCCACCTAACTACAATCCAGCAAAGACTCGAACCGGATATAAGAAAGCGCGAAAGAACATACTCAACTTCATTCATTCATTAAAGGCCCATGGCAATATGGCGTATGGCTTAGAGTTTTATCGCAACTTCAAGGAAAAGTGTTCAAGGAAAATAGAGAGCCTTCTTTGCGATGATATATTTTCACGTAGTACTCATACTCGTCTGTCGCGAAGACCACATGGATTCGTAGTCTACAAGAAACGGGATTGTACAAACCATTAAAGGAGGAATACTTTCTTCTTCAGAATTGTTTGCCTAAAACTCATTCGTTCTTTCTTTTATTTTTCTTTGTCACAATTAAAACAGATAAGCGACATAAAATCCTAAAATTAACTTTCGTAGTCCGAACATAATGCACTGCATCAGTTGCAGCTAAACCCTGAGTGTTAAGCGAATAGAAAAAAAATTGTTTCAAATAACAAAATACAGGCTCCTACATACTCCTGTAATTAGCACAAGGATAATCTAAAAGCCGTCGTAACTTAGTAGGTAGTGCATTGGATTATTAGACGTGAGTCCACTCTTCAAACCCCCAGTCAGACATTATCTTCAACAAAACGAAATAAACAAAAAAAAAATATTTCTTCGGTGACTTCCTCTCAGCCGATTTCTGGCAAAAACTCTGAGAGTAAATAAAAATTGCCATAAAAAGTTTTCTCTAAAAAATCTATCGCTCGGAGACGACTTTAAACTGTAAGTCTCCTCCAGTCATGTATAAAATTAACACACACAACTTAAGGGGTGTGAGAAGGTAGGACGTAATCCTGACTGAAGGATTTCAATGATTAGCCATGTGAACATTTTGAACTGTCTGTCAAAAACCAATTAAGGTTTGATGTGATTTGTGATTTAACACACGACCATACGATGCGATCAAATCATTAGAGCACTTCCTTTCAAACTTTTCTCCACAACGGTGCTGTAGCCATAGGACAAACTTGTCTCTGAAAAGTGTCTGTTTGTCCTCTAACGACCACTTACTCTAGTTTAAATTCCTAAACGAGGAATATATGTACATATATGCAATGGTCGGGCTAATGATCATCTTTGAGTGCAGATATCTTGCCCAAAAAAAAAAAAGACTACGGGAGGACCTCCACATTATTTCTGTATTCCAACCAAGTATCGTAAGAAGCTAGAAGCAACGGTAATTTACCACGATGGTTAGTTGCTTGGTAAAGGGTGTCAAACTTGGCAACCCTATCATCCTAGAATGTACTATAATAGACCTGAATTAATGAAACTAAAATAAAGCATAAGGAAATAGTAACTTATGAGAGATATGCCTTGTAGAAGCCTGACTACTTTTCAGTACAAATGAAAGAAAAATTTTCGTTTGCCGCTAAAATACATTTCTTTACAATTATTTTAAAAGTGCATGTATTCTCCGTCTAATAAATGCTTAACAAATGGTTGGCATTTTATTTAATTTTTTGTTTTCCTCGCTTTTCCAACAATTTTCTTCTTTTCATTTTCCATAGGAAGTCAAAAATGTCTTTGGATTTCTGGTTTTATTACTTTATAAGTGTAAGTGTGTGTATGTGCTTTTGTCCAACTAACTAACTGGCTATCCATCTGCTTCCCTTTCCCCTGACTTGGTTTGTCTTTCCACTTCTGTCGGTTTTTTGTTTGTTTTTCGTCAATGTTGTCTGAAATTAATTCTTGTCAAGTTAAGCAATTTCAATGGAATTAAACTCTGTTTTATTTGACTTCTTTCCACTGTTTCCACTTTTTATTTTTCTTTCTTTCTTACTTTTTTTGTTTTTTTTTTGTGCTAATTTTGTATAATTTTTTTTTGTTCTTTTTTTTTTATTTAAATAAGCGTCTATTGAGTACGAATAAAAGCTTAAATGTAAACAAATTGAGCGAATTTCATTTCATGTCAGACTTTTAACAAAACGTGTGCTATTCGCGTATATCTAAGGCCTTCTTAACCTGTTCCCATTGTCTTCTATTGTCGCATGAATTTTATTTTCTAAAAATTTTTCGGGTTTGGCTTTTGATGAATTCGTGTTATTCTTGAATACACTCCCATAATTTCTTATTAAATTATTTATTTTAAATGTTGTTGTTGTTATTGTTTTTTTTTGGTGTTTTTTTTTTCTTCATTTCAAATTAAAATAAAAATTTTATAAAGAAAGTAAAGGGTGGGCGGTTTAAAAATTTAAATTTAAAAATGCAATCAAAACAAAAACAAATATTTTGGCAAATTAATTAATTTTTTTTTTTTGTTGTAAAGCACAATTGCAAAGCACGGTTGGAAATGGAATATTATTTCATTCATGCCGCAATGCCGCAGCTGGCCACACAGATCTTTTTCGAGTGGCCTTCAAATTTTCTATTGGCTCTAGTTGGTCGACGTAACGTTTTTCTTTAACGTCATTGCACAGAAAATAGTTTTTGATCTCGGCAGCGAATTAACTTCAATATTTCGTCTAATTAAACGGCCATCATACGTTCGACGCAATAAATCGATTTTCGCATGAGATGTATGGCAAGTTGCACCATCCTATTGAAACAAAATATCATTGACATCAACACCATGAAGAGCGGATACAAAAATATTAGTTATCAAGATGCAATAGGTGTCTCCATTGATAGTTGCGTCATCCTAATTTTTAAGGAAACATGGGCCAATGATGTTTCCGTTCCACAAGTCGTATCAAACTGTCACTCATAGTGGCTTCTGTAAGACCACTTGTGGGTTTTCTGACCCCAAAATACGGCAAATTGAAGAAGTCGCCGTAGTCTAGTAGGTAGTGTGTTGGCTTATTAGACGAAAGGTCAGGGTTCGGTCAGACATCAAAAACGAAATATGAAAAAAATATTTCTTCGGCGGCTTCCTCTCAGCAGATTTCTGGCAAAAACTCTGAGAGTAAATAAAATTGCCATGAAAAGTTTCTCAAAACAATCTGTCGTTCAGAGTCGACTTTAAACTGTAGGTCCCGTCACTCATGTATAAAATTAACACATACAACATAAGTGGTGTGAGAATTTAGGCAGAAATCCTGACTGAAGGGTTGTAATGGCCAATTAAGTAAAGTAAGTAAAATACGGCAAATTGGCTTATTAACGTACCCACCGAGATGAAAATGAGTTGATCCGAAAAGATGATTTTTTATGTTTGGCAAAATCGACATCATCACGCAGTTTCTCGTTAGTCCATCTAGCGAAGCGAAAACGATTCAATTTTTATAATCAATTGAACTTTGCAAGGCGTCATACCGCGATATTTTCTCAAAATTCGACGTAAACTGATACGAGAATTGTTCAATTCTTGAGAACCATGACGAGTTGTTCTTGATGGTTTCTCACACACACTGTCAGTCATAGCCCCGATATTTTCGGTCGTACGAATATGCTCACGTCTTGGCGCATCAACAATGAAACCAGTTTCACGAACTTTACCAATAAACTTGCTTATGCCGGACACTGTTGGTCCTTCTTTGCGGTCAAATGTTGTACGACATTTTCGTGCCATTTCCGATCAATTGTCTTTGTTTTGGAAATAAATTTCCAATACATTCCAACCTTGGTCAAGCACAAATCGATTAATTACGTTCAGTGCAGATTCAAAATATAAACCCATAGACGAGCCATCAGATATTATACAGTCGTAGTTAACATTTCTCAAAAATGATAAAAAACATGACAAACTCCTGGTTATTATCGTGCGAAATATTTTTTTTGCAAATTAGCTACACTCATCCTTTCCAACGTGGCTAGAATACTTAACCATCAAACCGATTTATAGTAAGTGTTACAATATCGCTGGGCCGATATTTTTCTCGTTAAGCCATATTTCTTTTATCGATCGCTTAGGCCCATTTTACACGTTCTAAGTTTACTGTGAAAAGGCTAGGCAGACTTCTAAGAGAGTTGGATGGACACACTTTGTCCACATTTGGGTTACCACTGTTTTCCGATGTCCCCTAGTCTCTGAAAAACTCGGAGCTTAGACTACCAATGTCAATTTGTGACAGTTCCGCCAGAACGCATGCGTGTCTATAATGCAGTGTTCCGTAATAACCTCGACAACCATACTAGAGTGCCCCTTTGAAGTTTAAGCGGACTTACCATACGCCTGTCACCGTTCTACCCGTGTCCGAGCCCGCTCATCTGTCTTTGGCGGAATTGACGAACGCATTATCAATTATGTGCGTACTTTGCCAAAGTGTTTTAAACTATTTTGTTAAACTTCGTTTCGCTTTTATACATTCATAGTTTATTTTAATAAAGTTCTGATATTTTGTTGTTGTACAACCATTTGTAACAAACGAACGAAGAAGAAAGCAACTTTACGAGTGCACCAAACCAAACAAACTTTGAAGGTGTAAGAGGTCTTAGTCGTTTAGAATTCGTACCTAAAAATAGGAAAAAGTGGAAAAATTGTATTAAAAAAACTGTAACAATCGCCAAATGCCTTAGTCTGAATGATTTTCAATAAAGGTGGTCACTTCTATTTCAAAAAGAATGACACTCTTGGCTTCACTCCCCGTATATGGATGAATAACGTAGCTTTAAGACTTTTTAGGTTTCTTTCTACTTTTGTCTTTGTACTTTAAAAAATTAAGAGAATTAAATAAAGAGACACAATAAGTCGTCCTAAAAAAATGCTCTTGCAACTCCAGCAGCTCCTATTGTGGCAGATGACACAACGCACACGCTTAGGAAGCTTTTCTGGAACATGATCTTTTAGCTTTTCTTACTGGTTCATTAGAATCGTAATTGGTCATCATTGTGCATATACTGTTATCCCTCCAGCGGACCAGTAATAATTCATTATTTTTTGTCAAATCTCTAATTGAAGTTGGCTCTTGATTGTTCCTGTGACACGGTAACCTAAATTACGCAAATCATTGAGTAACTCAAAATTTGTGAAAAAATCTTCAAAAATTTTCACAACCCTAGTACCCAATGGCTCAGAAACAGGTGTAGTTGATTTACCACAATAAATATCAAAGTAGTAATAATATCCAGATGAACTTGCTGCTACCAGTTTTTATAAACAAACAGAATAGGTTTGCCTCGTATATACTGTTTTGCTAAATGGCAAACGACGAAGAAAATTTTTTCAAATTTAATTTTTTTGGAAATGTCTGACCGGCTGTTTGAACTGCGGTCTTACGTCTAATGAATCAAACACTACATACTTGGCTAAGGCAACTTTAAACTACGGCGATATAGAGGTTACTAATGCCACTTGGAAGTCTGACAGACGTTGATAATGTTAGGCTAAGAGAGTAGAGTGCTGTGATTTGCTTTAGCATGGACTTCAACCAATATTGACCTCTCAAAATGGAATATTTATGCAATTAGCGATAGAAATATGTTCGTGGAAAACACCGTTACTTTAAACATGTTGTCACTAATTTTTGTAGCGCTATTATTGTCCATAAGGTGTAGATTTCTTTTTAGTTCTTTAGTTTATAATTTGGTTTTAGTATACTTGTGTCCATTGCACCCAAATTGGTGGCACAGCATTATTATATGCCTTCTAAGATCTTATACATTTGTTGTATGAAACTCAAAATACATTTTAATGTTTCGCTGTTTATTGAATTTTATATTCGAATACAAATAACAATTATAAGCTCTAGGTACAGAAAATAACTTTTGTTACCATGGACCTACCTCCCTCTACATCTGTATTTTTGATAAAGTTTAATAGATTATTACAACAATAACAATAAATGTAGTTTAATTGCTTGATTCAGAGCTCTTTCCACTACTCAATAATGCAAAAATAAATAAACCAGAGTAAACAGCTTTTTTTTATGCAGCCTTAATAATTAAGTGCTTCCAAATTGGCACAGCGCGACCGTAAATGTTCATAATTTTATTCAAGAGTGGCGTGACCTACTGCCCAAAGTCGTTTCCAAACTATAAATTCCTGAAAAACTTTTCCATGGCAATCTTTATTTTTTCTTTTTTCGAGTTTTTGCCAGAAATCTGTTCTTTCATATTGGTTATCTTGGGGATGGTATTCACCGTAGTTTAGTAGGTAGTGTGTTGACTTATTAGACGAAAGGCCAGGGTTCGAATCCCCGATCAGACATCAAAAACGAAATATGAAAAAAAAATTTTTTTTCTTTGGCGACTTCCTCTCAGCAGATTTCTGGCAAAAACTCTGAGAGTAAAAATAAAAATGTCATGAAAAATTTCCCAAACAATCTGTCGTTCGGAGTCGACTTTAAACTGTAGGTCCCGCCACTCATGTATAAAATTAACACACACAACATAAGTGGTGTGAGAAGCTAGGCCTTAATCCTGACTGAAAAAGGGTTGTAATGGCCAATTGTATGTATCTTCGGGATGTCTAGTGTGGGGTTTTGACCTCAACCCTAGGTCTAATAAGCCAATATGCTTCTTAACAACTTTTTGCTTTTTAAGCTAGCCTTAATTTAACTAAGTACTCTATGCTTGAATGCTTTCAATTGAGTCAATATTCTCATTTTCAAATGCCACTGATTTTACAAGGTAAAATGAATTTTTTTCTCTCTCTCTTTAAATTGTATTTTTTATGATAAAATTTCAATATTTTTTAATCCTCAAACAGGATTAGCAAAAGAAAAACAATAACAAAAGCAATATCCTTCCTAATCAAATCAAAAAAAGATTTTTTTTATTATTTTTATGGTAAAAAAAATAATTAAAAGAAAGAAATTCTTTTTTTATATTAGAAAATTATAAATTGTTTCGAAACACTTTCATCTTTAATTTGTATTTTTAATCCTTTTCTGTTGCCAATAAAAACAATGTGCCTTCTTCATATCAGGCAAATATAATTTCAGAGACAAATGAACAATAAAAGATATTTTAAATACTTTTAGACAAATTTAAATTGAATAACTATGCATGTACATATGTAATGTATGTAATAATAAGCATAAAATGAAATTATTTTTTCTATTGAAATATCTTTACATGAAATTATTAAATAATAAACAATAATTGTGTAAAATTAAATACATTTCGAGTCAAGCACACACATACACACACACACACACAACTACTAACTACTAGACTAACTGTGTGCATTTTAGGCTTTTGATCAAATTTCATCATTATCCATTGATTTTAAGGTTTTAAATTGTCTGTATCCAGTTAAATAATCAAATCAAATGTCCATAAAATATTTATCAATTTAAAATATTATCGGCATCAGCATCAGCATCAGCAATACGCCAATACGGCAATACAACAATACAACAATATGTATAAAGCATACCAATAAAAATAGACACACACACACACACACACATGCAAAGAGATAGAGAAAGAGATAAAATTGTGTAGTAGACACAAATTGTTGCAAGTACAACAATATCAAATAGAATCATCAATTAATAGTCTGACTGACTACTACCGTTCTAAGCATAACTACCATCAGTCACACAGCATACACAATACGTATCTCGAAAAATTTACACATTTTAACCAGACAGTTAAGCAGAGATGGGGTCACGTAAATATAAAACTGATAATTTCCCATAAAAATTATCAATTTTTTTGTTGTTGTTAGATTCTAGTAAAAAGAAAAAATAACCAAAAAATTCTAAAGTAACATACAGAGATCAGCAATGAATATTCAAAAAGATGAGTAGATTCGAATCATACTCATAATTTCTGATACTTATACGCATTCATACATATTTTAATATCATACTCATACTACTCATATTCAAAGTTTGAAGTTACTCATCATACTCATACATAACACTACGCATGATGTTGTTGATTTCGACTCTCCATGACTCAACATATACGTCGTCAATCATAAAATAAGTATGAATCACGTACGAACACTACAATACTCACTAGTAAATTGTAAAAAAGTAAAAAGTAAAAAAGCAGAAGCTTGTGGCAAATTATTTCTGGAATTCATATTTTAAAATTACAATCCGTTGACATAGGTTAATAAAGCGATTTTTTAATTTTTGTTTCTTACTTTTTATTTATTTTGTACGCCAAAAAATACCTTCTCATCGGACCTATACGCTCTTAAAAGTACACTCTACCTAAATTTCTTGCATCTATCTTTACGCATTTAAGCTATAAAGCATATATTGTATGCATATCAGTTATCCATCTCTGTACTTACTTGAAACACATGTATTTCTACATACATACATATGTACATACATACATACATACATATGTACATTGATAGACACACAAATACCGAAAATAATTGAGAGGAAACATGTACGACTTGTACAGGAATTTTGATGAACAACAACAATATGTTCTTTGCTTCTTTTTTCTGTCATACATCAGTAACAATAACAATAATAACAACAACAACAACAACAATTATGTACAATAACTGCTACAATACAATAAAACAAACAAAAATTACTACAACTGCATAGAAATGACAATAAATCAGAAAATTGAAATGAACAGAAAGAAGGAAAGAGTAACAATTGATTTAAAATGGACAGAAAGAAGATACTTGATACACTTTCATTCAAATACACAGACATAGGCACACACACAAATGTACCTACACCTACATACATAGTATTGAATTGATAACTGTAACAACAATTTATAAACAAATATACGATTTAATAGAAGAGGAGGCTAAATTGATAAGTTATTAAAATTATTAACTGCAAACTTGAAATCTTAAATTGCAAACACAGAAGAAGAGGAACACTGTGGGTTTTTATTTTGTTTGCAATTAAAAAGGCATTGTCATATGATAACTCGTTTCCATATATAGGGTGGTCCACTTAAAAGTTTAAATTTAAAAATTCAATAAAACAAGAACGGTTTGAAATTTGTTTTTTTTTTTTTGTTGTTGTGAGGTGCAATTTTTTCCGATAGAAATTGAACATTATTTCATTCATTTTCATAGTACCGGACCAATCCACCGGACCAATTTTTGTGCACTTTTTTCGAGTGTATGGGGTCGTTTCTTTGGTAATGGCATCATGAATGTTGGCCTTCAAATACTCAATTGCCTTTGGTTTGTCGTCATAACACTTTTCTTTAACGGCGCGTCACATAAAATAGTCCAATGGTGACATATTGCTGCTTTTTGGCTCCCAAATGGCATTACCATTTCGCCGAATTAAACGGCCTTCAAACGCTTGACGCAATAAATCGATTGTGACATGGAATGTGTGACAAGTTGTGCACCATCCTGTTGAAACCAAAAACATCACTCATATCAATACCATAAAGAACGGGTAGAAAAAATCGATTACCATGGTGCAATAGGTGTCCCGAATTGACCGAAATGCTTGTGCCGTCCTCCAATGATGCCTCCGATCCACAAGCCGCTCCAAACGGTCATTCGGAATGTGTACATTGGCTTCTATCAAGAGCGAGTACAAAAAAAATTGGTTATCCTTGTGCGATAGATTGCTTTACTGAACTTATTTTTAATAAAATATGGGCCAATAATGCCTCTGCTAAACAAGCCGCACCAAACAGTCTCACTCGTATGGGTGCATTAGCTTCTGTAAGACCACGTTTGGGTTTGAGCCCCACGTTTTGCTCATTAACGTACCCACCTGTATGAAAATGAGCTTAATTCGAAAAGATTTTTCTTTTCTTTTCGACATCATCTTGCAGTTTCTCGTTGCCCAATAAATCCCAAAGTTGTTCAAGCTTAAATCGTTTCATTACGATCAGTGGAGATAATTTTTTTATTGGCCTTAGTCTTCCTATTGTTACCGTTATTGCATGGTTATCCTATTTCATAATAACTCATTGCAGTTACTGTTCAAGTCGCCGTAGTCTAGTAGGTAGTGTGGTGGCTTATTAGACGAAAGGCCAGGGTTCGAATCCCCGGTCAGACATCAAAAACGAAATATGAAAAAATATTTCTTCGGCGGCTTTCTCTCAGCAGATTTCTGGCAAAAACTCTGAGAATAAATAAAATTGCCATGAAAAGCTTCTCAAAAAAAAAAATCTGTCGTTCGGGTCGACTTTAAACTGTAGGTCCCGCCACTCATGTATAAAATTAACACACACAACATAAGTGGTGTGAGAAGCTAGGCCGTAATCCTGACTGAAGGGTTGTAATGGCCAATTATGTATGTATGTATGTAGTTTTACTGTTCAATTTGCCTGTGTAAATTATACTTCAATTCTTGAAATGTATATGATAATTGCTACAAAAAGCCACAAATAAATGAGTTACCAGCTCTTAATTAAGATCAAAAAAAAAAAAATTTCAAATACTTTTCATAATGTCTGGGAAAAAGCGATAATTTTGAAAATTTTCCAAAATATTTCACAGCTGGTCACATTTGTTGTGCAACAACAGTGGCAATAAATGTTAAATGCATAGATTGAAAAATTGAATTCAAATTGAAGTGAATAGAATTGAATAGAATTGAATGGAATTGAAATTGAATAAATAAAATATTGTTTTGTCAACTGCGTAAGTTTAGCAATTTACCAATTCCGTTAACAAATAAATCTTTCAACCAAACAAATGAACAAAATGAATGATTTTTTTTAAACCAGGTCGTCTGCTGTATCTGGTCTGTGCTATGTCTGGTAGTGTGGTAAAAGGATTATGATTAAATGGTCGCACACACACACACACACACACGTCAGGGAGGTGAACAAATACATTAAAAATCATTTTAGTTGTACAACAGAATTCTATGCACCACACAGTCCAATAATATTTCGATAAAATTATGACATTTCACTGTGGCAAAAGAATTAATTCGGGATCATCATTATGTCTGAATACATACGGATACGGAGTAAGGTATTGCGTTGAACTTAATTGGTGGTGTATACAGAGAGGGAGGGAGGGCATGCATGTAAAAATATAACAATTACTTGAGCAACAATTTGCAAAGACTTGAATGTGTCTTTGCTCTATACACCTTATGCCTAAGGAACACAATGCCGAGTGACACAAATCCATTTTCTTTCGTCTTTCAAAACACCAAATCCAATACATTACGTATCTCTCCTATCAATACAAATGAATACCCTTTCATCATCCCTTTTTAGAGTAACTCAGTTACTGGTTGACTATCATTAAGCCGCTGATGTACATTGAATGTTCACTCACATGGCTTCCATTGTCTGCGTTATGAGTACAAGACACAGAGGCTTTTTATATGGCAGTCAGTCAAACAAATCACAATTTATACTCAATTATCTTTGATGGCATAGGACATGTTTCCTGTCTATCCACCCTTCCAACTTAACCGTTTCTGCATTTCATCATTGCTGTTTTTTTTTTTTTTTTTTTTTTTTTTTGATATCAAAACAGTCTGTTTTAAATTCCCCAACTACCTTGGCATCGAAAACGATTTTTTTTACTTTTGAGTAGCTAAAGGAGGGACCCCTTCCCTTGTATATTTTGTAACATGATGGCACATTTACTGTTGCTGTCGCATCACCATTGAAACGTGATGATTATTACGTTTATGAAACTTATAGAAACGAAGTAGAATGAGTTGTTGGCATTATGAACTAAAATGTTACAATTTTCTCTGGTTTTTTTTTTTTCATTGTTAATGATGTTCTAATGGAACCCAAGCAGAGACGTTGTAATTTATTCGTAAGTTCCCTTTTGGAATGAAAATGATTGAAATTATTTGACCCTAGATTAGACGTCTCATTCGGAGTCGACTTTAAATTGTAGGTCGCATCACTTACGCCTAAAATTAATACACACACACACAGCATAAGTGGTGTGAGAAGCTAGATCGTAATCCTAACTGAAGAGGTCTTGCCTCTTTCTTTTTTCCTGTCTCCTTTTAATCACATTCTAAACAATCTAAACTAAATTAAGTATAAATGGCTCTCTAAACGATCTTCAAATAAGTTAAAAAGACTTCCGCTCAAGTGAAGAAAGTATCCACTGTTACCCCCTTGCAAACAACATCTCTGTTTTGTTGTGAACATTCCCTCTTCCTCTCCATTTGACCTTTACAATTTCAATCCCCAATTATATTTGCAACAAAATTGTATAAAATCATGTAAACTGCCACTGCCATCCAATCCACCATCCAATCTTATTGCTGCATGAGGCCAGCATGCGCTTGCGGGCAATTAACTTCCACGTTGTAGGAATATTTTTTTGTATTCTCTTCTACTGCTTCTCCTCCTTTTTTTATTCTCTTTTTTCTCTTTTTATTTTGTGCATAAAACGCATACATTTGCAATGTTTTTTTTATGTGTTTTTTTAATCTTTTTTTTTTTTTTGTTTTCGTTCGGCTGTAAATTGTTATAAATCGAGATTGTTTGAGCAACAACTATCAGGCCAAACAATTAAGGCACAAAAAAAAAATACGTAGATTGAGGAAGGGTGTACTGGAGAAAGTAGATAAACAGAGATAATAAATATTTTTGGAAATTTTACATCAAAAGCAATGCAAACTCCACAGTGAAATGTAAACGTATAATCAAACTTGGTATTCTTCATTCAAAGCGTTCATTAATGAAAGGCATCACTGTAAGCTAAATTGCTTGTTTGTGGATAACATCGCTCGCTGCTGCATTGGTTCATTCATTTAGCATTGTTTACCACAAGTGATTAATAGGAAAATGCGTTTATATCTCTCTTTTATATGATAACTGTCTGTCTGTCTGTCCGCCAGCCTGTCTGTCTGCCTGCCTGCCTATGCTATCTATTAAATCCGTACGTATGTAAACGTTTATTTCATTGTCTGTTGTTGCACCTCTTTTGTAGGCATGTACACATGTTGTTATGTTACATGCCTCAATACGTGCCTCGTCTATCCATCTATGCATATAGTATGTCTGCCTGAGCATTAAATATGTGTGGGAGTGGAATCGATTTGAATTCAATGAAATTGAATTGTATTGCCTGTTGTTTGGTTGGCTCGCTGCCTGACTGGTGGTGGTGGTGGACTGACTGTTTCCATTGTTTATGTACGTATTTTGTTCGATGGCATATGTCAGAAAAATCTTTCTCTATGCACGTTACAATGTATGTATGTATGTGTAGTAACACAATCCTCAATGGTATTCACCAAATGATTTGTCATTTCTTTAATTATGGAGAATCACTTTACCAATTCATTTAAATGCTAATGGGATTTTAAATGATTTTATTAATAAAAAAAAACTGCATTTTTTCTTTTCTTTTTTTTTGTTAATATTGTTTATCAATGAAGATATTTTTAAAGTCTAGTGGAATGTATGATAAAATTTTTAACATTGTATCCAAAGAAATATCAAATGATTTAAAATATTCTCCTTTTTTAGGAATTTTTTTAATTAATTTTCAAATACTTTTCTTTATTTGCAGATAAGAAAAAGAAAAATTTACTCTCGTTATCTTCAGTTGACGGTAAGTTAAAGTTTAAATATTTGCTTAAGAAAAAAATCAAGAGAAATCATGTTTAAGGATATTGTTTAACTCGATTTTTTATTTAATAAAATAATTTCCTATTTCTAGGAACTTAATTACATTCGTTTAAGAAATTTGAAATCAAAATCAGGCTTTATGTGTGATTTTCTTTTATATTTTTCTTCTTTATAATCAGTCAACATCATATATCGTTCCATAAATAATAAAATTTAAACTTTTAATGACGTTGCCATATTGTGTTAACGTTGTTACATTTTTATGTAGACTTTGAGGCACACATACTACAGGCACTAAGTGCATATAAGAGACAGCTTATGAAATACAGTGAAGTCGCCGTAGTCTAGTGGGTAGTGTGTTGGCTTATTAGACGAAAGGCCAGGGTTCGAATCCCCGGTCAGACATCAAAAACGAAATATGAAAAAAATATTTCTTCGGCGGCTTCCTCTCAGCAGATTTCTGGCAAAAACTCTGAGAGTAAATAAAATTGTCATGAAAAGTTTCTCAAAAATCTGTCGTTCGGAGTCGACTTTAAACTGTAGGTCCCACCACCCATGTACAAAATTAACACACACAACATAAGTGGTGTGAGAAGCTAGGCCGTAATCCTGACTGAAGGGTTGTAAGGGCCAATTATGTAAGTATGTATGAAATACAGTATTCCGCGGATATAAGCACTCTCCGATATAATACCTATAAGCTGTTACTAGCACTGAAACTTATGTAATCTTAATATTTGCTTGAGAATATATTGAAATTATTTCGCTATATGCCTCCCGCTTTTCAGCACTCCCCGCTTATAAATGCGAAACATTTTACTTCGTGCTTTAAATGTGATCAAAAAAATTCGTTTATTTGAGTTAATATTGTCATTGACAATGGCTTGGCAGCGAATAAACATAACCACGAAAAATAGAAACGAAGTAATATAATAACAATAGCAAATCAGCAGTAAATTTTAGATGTTGCCAGACTGAAAATAAATCAAGTATAAATAGAGCGCAAGGTATTACAGACGGAACTTTTCCCCTTCATATAAAGAGATTTTAAATACGTGTTCGAAAATAGTTTCTACTTGTAGTTTCTAATGAAACTTCATTATTTTCATCAAATAAACATACTGGTGATGTTCTGCAATATGCTTCAAATATTTTTAAATGAAAATTTAAACTGTCAGGTGGTATTTGCAGTACTTTTATTCAATCTTACAACGTATTGAATGTTAATATGATTTGTACATTTTCATTTAAATTCAAAATCATCATGTCATTTGCAATTAAATATGACCTAAAAACAGTTTCATTCTTTAAAAGTTTTAATTATAAATTGACTCAGCACTACACTTAACCTAATCACCCGCAAAGAACTTCACGTACAATTCATTCGAATTTATTTTCTCAACTTCCGTTTTGTGAATTTTCTTTTAATTGTTAAAAAAAAAACATCTACGACGACGACGAGTGTTCTATAAAATGTTTATAACAATTACTTATCGCTTCAACAATTCTAAAATGTTATTTAAAAAAAAAAAAAAGTTTTCTTCTACTTTTCTTAATTGTTTGTGCGTTTTTTTTTCACTTAATTTGGGTGAAATGCCATGCACCAACGCACATTGATTTTATATGCGTCTTTGTCTAAAGACTTCTTTATTTTTAAGGGTAGGGGGGTTAAATTTATTATGAAAACAATTAGAGAAAAGCAGGGAAAAATAAACGAAAAAAATTTTAATTTTTTCTTATTGTTTGTACATTGACACAAACATTAGCAAAACAAGCAATTGTTGTATGACGCGTGAGTAACCCAACTCTCCACAAAAAAAAAAAAAAAAAAAAAAAAAAAAAAAAAAAAAAAAAAAAAAAAAAAAAAAAAAAAANATTCTCAGCTAGTCAGTATGATGAGTACACATTAGAGAAGAACTCATCACAGTCACACGCCGTAAGAAAATTTTTGTTTTAACGAAACACTGGAAAATAATGCTGTGAGTGATACTCTGCAACAACAAAACCAATATTAATGGTTGTTGATGATATCGATATTGATGATAATAATAATGTTGTTAATGATTATGATGTTCGTGATAATGTCGGCGCTGTTGTTGTTGTTTTATGTTGAACATATACACGCTAACAAAATGATTATGCCATACAAACAAATTTACACCACAAATTACTGCTACTACTTGCAAGCATCAGCTGTTATATGATTTGCGCAAAAGAGTAGAATTTTTTCTCGTTCGCGTGAATAAAAGCTTAACTGAATAGAAAATTTTTTTTCTTCAGATCCACTTTTTTTTATTATTTTTCGTTCCCTTAAACCTATAGTTGGCCCACACTATATAAGACCATGTAGTTGTAATCGTGAGAAACAGTGCTGAAAAATCTTAACCACCGCCCAGTAATTCAATACCTTCGTACCAGACTGTACATGATTCCAAATTGAGCAATCAATATTTAAAAATGTAAGATGCGCTCTTCTTCAATAAGTCAACAGCCCTTTCCTTTTTTTTTAACCATTTACTCACTTTATTTGCTTGCATGTGTGTCTGTCTAACAGACAGACGCTCTCTCTCTCTCTCTCTCTGTTCCTCTGCCTGTCTGTCGATGTGTAATTGTAACAATGTATGTGTTTTTGTTTTTGATGTTCATTTTACGTTCGTATTATGAACTGTAAATGACTTGATTACGGCTTTTATTATACCACCATGGCAACATGGTAAAACGTTTTAAACAATGTATTTTGCTTGCGGGAGAAGAGAGTGCGGGTACTTTTAATATTTTTTTTACCATTCTAGCTGTTTTATAAAGAAGATTCTGTATCCGATAGTTGTATTGTGTTTTATAGTTGAAGGAAAGAATTTTTGGCTGAAAACAAATTCGTCTCTCAAGTACATGTGCGTGCTTAACATGTCATTAATAAACGTTACAAATCCCGTCATTTATTTTGTCTGTTTTTTTGTTTTTTTTTTTGTTTTGTTTTTGTAGAAATAATTACGAATAATTAATTGAGTTTTTTTTTACCGTTCTTTTGAATAAAGTGGATAATAAAAGCTTATCTAATTAAAGAAATTTGAAAACAATTAAACGAACTTCTTTTGAAATTTGTTTTTAATGCCACATGAAATTGAAATGAAAGAAATTTTAATCGAGTTTAATAGTCTTTAAAATAATCATTAAAAATCTTAATTTAAATCTTAATAATTGTTAAAGTAGAATAAACTGTAAATTCTATTCGTTGTATTAAATTCTAAACAATAAAAATAATAAAAACAATAAAGTTTTTTAAAAAAATTTGCAAGTTCTAAAAATTGGATTTCTCTACAAGGCGTTATTTTGAGGTTATGATGAGTGGGCTTTTGTTTTAAATGCAGTAGTATTGAGAACCCTTACTCATTGAATTCTACTCATTTCTAGAATGTAAAGCTGTCTGACATATCTGACAAATACTTGTTGGTTGGTTTCTGTAAGGGTCAGCGATTTCAGAATAGACTATTTAGTATGTCCGCAACAACAACATGTTGCTGGCTTAGATACTCTTAATAACCCGTTCAACGGATTTCGGCCTGCCTTAACATTCATACAAATCCGTCCTTCTCTGCTTCTCTCACACCTTCAACAGTTATACGCATGCACTATTCGATGACAGATCTTCTCCGATATTGTCTTTCCAACTTCGTTTTCTATAACAACTTATGTAGCGTGTTCATGCTGACACATATTCCGCATTGCCAATACTTGTTGGAAACAATTCTTTTGTTATAAAAATGCAAATTATTAATTACATACATCAAAAACCGGTGCCGTTGGAAGATCCTATTCCATCCGAACGAAATTGACGAGCAGCTTGATGCAACCGCTTGATGTTAATTCGCTGCACAACATTAATGTCGTTAAGAAGCTCATACAGTCCAATATTTGATCGAATGGTAAAATCGTAGCCAACTGACATTCAACCGAAGATCTAACGTACGACTATTCCTATCGAATACTCTCCAGACTGCTGCATGGGTGTGTAACAGCATCAATGCTTCTGTGCCATAGAGAGGCAGAGGTAATTTCGTTGCACGAGAAGTTTCTCTGCTATTCAATTGCCTATTGAGACCAAGATTAGCAAGATTGATCGCACGCCTGACCTCCATACAGACATTAATTTTGCTGGTAACTGCGGAGCCCTTATATACTTCCACAATATCTTTATGGACTCCTGTTTAATAGTTTAACGGCACTAAAAGTAGCAGTAGCATCTCGCTTGATACGCCGAATGATGTCAATGAAACTTTCCATGACGAAGAGGTTGTTTATCTAAAACGTGAAACAGTATCAGAAGGTTTGGAAAGGTTTTTTTCTTATCTTGGCGGATATACAACTTCAACTCAACTTCACTCTGCGTAGTCTTAAAGGTTTCGAAGGAAACCCTAGCTTAGACATTGCGATAAAAACACGATTCCTTATTGGGCTATCGAAGACTGCTTTTTAGTTGATAAAAAGATAGTGGTGTGTTCGGAGTCGACTTTAAACTGTAGGTTCCATCGCTCGTAGGTGAAAAAATAACACTCACAGCTTAAGTGGTGCCTGAAGCTAGGGTTGTAATGACCAACTAAATAAGAAAAACAATTTTAAAATTTAAAAACGCAAATTTGTTTTTGCAAATTTGAATATAAAATTTATATCTTGAAGCATTAAACCATATTGTCTGTGATGAAATTAATCATTTTATTTTGTATCTGAAAGTATCTGTGGCTGTATCTGTGACAGTGTCTAAAATAAATATTAAAATTGATGATACATTTACACTCTTATAAACAATTCTAATATGATTTATAATGTCTGTCTCTCTCTCTCTCTCTGTCAGTCTGTCTGTCTGTCTGTCTGTCTGTTTGTAAATGTATTGAAATATGAGTTACAGTTTTACTTTTCTCGACAAACGAACAAATTTCGATTAACATTCAATATCAATAATAACGTCATTATCAATACAATTAAATATCATACATATATACATACATGCATACATACTACATGTTGTGATAAATATTATATACACATACCTACATATTATATATGATTTATTCTAATTATTCCATTAATAATTTGTATTTAATAAAGTAAAAACGAATGCCCAACAATACTCTCGTTTGACATTTTTTCCCCTTTTATGTTGTATTTCATTTTGTTTCATTGTATTTGAAATATTTTACTTTAGTTTATGGAGATAAACAATTAAATTAATTGGCATGTATTATTATTAGTCACAATCAAATGGATTGAATGTCATGCAATTGTAGAAGAATTTTCCATTTTCTTGTCTCTTTCTCAAATAGTTTTTAGGCCAATAACTCAACAGCAACTCAAATGGAAAAATTTGTATTAAAATTTCCTAAAAATTTCTGAAAGTTTCATTTGAAACATTAAGGGTCTTTTTTAAAGCGTTGTCTATTTTTAAATTTTAAGAAAATAAAGCGTATGTGGAATGACGGCCTAGCTTTTCACACCACTTAAGTTGTGTGTGTTAATGTTATGCATGAGTGGCGGGACCTACAGTTTAAAGTCGACTCCGAACGGCAGATTTTTTTGAGAAACTTTTCATGGCAATTTTATTTTTACTCTTAGAGTTTTTGCCGCTGAGAGGAAGCTGCCGAAGACATATTTTTTCATATTTCGTTTTTTTCTTATGTCTGACCGGGGATTCGAACCCTGGCCTTTCGTCTAATAAGCCTACACACTACCTACTACACTATGGCGACTACATCGACATTTTTTTTTTCATTTGAAAGACCTAGTAATGCCATTATATTTGGAATATAGCATCCACTTCCAAAATGGTTAATTTTCCATGACTCTGGCGCATAAATCAAACTGTATTTGACTGGTGGCATGGCCTATGTGGGATTTGAGGACTGCTGTAGTTTGTGGCTTATTTGCTTCATCTGCGACATCGTACGATCTCGGTTGACAGTTCACATCATATGAGATTATTATGCCCTCAAAGCACCCGAATATCCAATGTGGCATAAGCCACATTTCTCTCCACATCTGAATCTGAATAAGTAGGCGTATGAACCAAACATATTTCGAATGTTATGAGTTCGATGTCAACATTGCGTTCATACCCATTGCAACTTGTACTTTAAATCAACGTTGTAGTGAGTACGAATGAATCAGAGTAGTTAAATTTCAATACTGTTGACTCAGTCATACTCAAAATTCCATTAGCCCTTATGAGTAGCGCAAAATTGATTCATTGCTGATCTCTGGTTTAGACCATCCAATTCCGTAGTCTAGTAGGTAGTGCATTGAGCTTATTAGACGTAGGGCCACGGCTCAAACTCGAGGTCAGACATCTCCAACAAAACGAATTATGAAAAAAATATCTCTTCGGCGACTGTCTATCAGCAGATTTCTGTTCAAAACCTTGTGAGTAAACAAAAAATTGCCACGAAAAAGTTTTTCAAAAAATCTGTCGTTTCGAGTCGACTTTAAACCGTGGGTCCTACCATTTATGTATAAAATTAGCACATATAATCCTGACTAAAGTGTTGTAAAAGTAACCAGTTATGTATGTACGTATGTATGTAATCATCGACCTGTAGTGTTCAGCATTGCCAGTTTTGGTCTGTTCAACACTGTTTTGAAAGAAATATGGACCAAACATTGATTTTTTTCGAACTGCTTTGAATGCTCTTGGAACTCATGTGAATTATTGTGACCATTTTGCTTGATCACGTACCCATTCATCCAGAAATGAGTCTCATCATTATAGATTATTTTTAATTATAATTACGGTCAGTTGCCAAACTCCAATTCACTTTACTACGGTCATCACGTAGCATGTGAACGTAAAATTTGGGGATCTGTGAACTCTCACGCGTTTGCTCACAATAGAAGAAAACAGTGTCACAGAGATATCTCAATGGATGATTTGACAATGATGAAGGTACTTCACTCTAGCATACGGCAGCAACAACACATATTTGTTGTAACTTTGTGGATTAGTAAGCTGTCCATTCCGCTTTTCCTCACAATAGCAGAAAAACATCACTGTGATAATGTTTCTAGGAGTATTTGTCAATGTTAAGGCACCTAAAATTCTAGCTTCTACTTTGATTCGTTACCGCAGGTAGGACATGGGCCCTGAACTTCAGCCCGAGCGCCAAGGAGCGGTAAAAGAATTTGGAAAAATCATGTTTTACTGATAGATGGTGTCCGTTTTTTCGAGGTGAGCATGAGAGAACTTTTTGTAAACATCTTTAAATTAGACAATCGATCAACAGCGTGTACCAATCTAACTTCTTTCAACGATAATGAAGTGTTTTTGAGCAAATATAAAATGTAGTTTTATTATGTCAAAATGTTCGCACATCCAATTTTGTTATATTTTCGTTGATATGTCATCTAGTTTTGCAAACCTTTGTTTAATAATTTTTATTGGTATTCGAATAATGCTCTGAAATGCTAAAACAAATTTGAAATAAACTTCAAAAGGCGTTCTTTTTTTTGTTTGAAATCATAAAATCAAATTTATTAAAAAATATTAATAATTCAGTTAAATGATTATTCCAAATAAAACTCAAGTCAAGTCAATTCAACTCAACTGAACTGAACTCTTCTTTTATTAAATGCTGTCCAACCATTTTAAGCTGTTAAAGCAATAAAATTCTTGTTTTGTTTATTAAAGTCGTTTTTCTATGGAAATGAAGAACATTTTGAAATTTCTAAAATAATATTTTAATTTGAATTTAATACTTTAATGATTTATAGTTAAATGAATATCACACACATACATATATACGTACATACATATATTTCAACATACATATGCATAACCATATATGTATATCCATATATGTATGTTTGTGTATAGAAACGGAAAGAGAAGAAAGCAGCAACGTTCCCATAAATACAAAATGTCACAACTGACACCTACTGATAAAGACGTAATTAACGAGACATACATACATACATACATACATACATATGCACATAGAGAAGAAACTTTGTAAACATTATTTTTTTGCACAGTGGCACAAAATGATATAAAATGTTAACAAGACTTTCCTATAAAGATTATAAGGAAAGATTGTCGTCGTGTATACAGCCTAGAGAAAGAAAATCTATCTCTCCGAAACGCAAAAATGTTTAGAATCTCAATATTTAAGCAAATCAATAAATTTCTGCCGCTTTCATAGATCAAAAGAATGGTGAATCCAATTCAGGTATTAATAGTACATGAATTGCCAAAAAGTTCAACAAAAAGCTTTCATTTGTTTTATTGCTTATGAAGACGCCATAGTCTAGTGGATACATTAGACTAGACATTAGACTTATTAGACTAGAGCCTGTGTTTCCTATCCTGGCTTATAGATCTCGAACAAAACGAAAAATGTAAACGACTTTTCCTCAGCAGTACTCTGATAAAAACTCTGTTAGTAAATAAAATTGCCATGAAAAGTTTGTCAAATTTAGCAATTGAAGTTGACATTATATTGTAGGTCCCGTCATTCATGGGTAAAATCAAAATACACAACGTAAGTGGTGTGTGAAGCTAGGTTGTAGTTCTAGTCGCCATTGCAACTTGAAAAAGAGAGATTTGTTTTTCAAATTTAACCTGGAAGAACCAACCGGAAATTACTTTCAAATGAGCTGGTCATTTAGATAAGCTTGTATTTCGTACAGTAGTCGCCGCTGTCTAGTAGGTAGTGTATGGGCCTAGACGTCAGACCAAGGTTCAAGCCCTAGGTCAAACATCTCCAACAAAATAAAATATGATGAAAATATTTCTTTGGCAACTACCTTTTAGCAGATTTCTGACAAAAACTCTGAGGATAAATAAAATTTCCATGAAAAATTTCTTATTAATCTGATGTTCGAAGTCGATTTTAAACTGTAGGTCCCACCGTTTATGTATAAAATTAACTCTCACAACATAACTGCTGGGAGAAGATGACGTAGCTTCTCTGACGGAAGGGTTCTAATGACCAATTATGTATTTATGTATGTAGAAAGCCTTTAAGGGGAGTTAAAATAAAATTCTAAACACTTTGATTGCGTACTTTTTTCCTTCAATTTCTCTCATTATCACCTTCGCGTCAAATATCACCTTCCATTAAACCATTTTCAAAAGTTACTAACAGCCTTACTTAAGTTTTCTAAAAAAAATTTCAAGTTATTTATGGTCTTTAATTAAGTTTTAAATTATTTTCTATTTTTATTTGCATAATTACTGTCTTCCATTTCCTGCAAACTCTATTGAAATTTAAATTTATTTTTTGCTCCACTTGTATTCCACTGTGCAGCGTCATCGTTATTATAAACGATTGTTACAATAATGAAATTAAAAGCAAAACAACAACAACAACAATAGCAAAAAAAAAATTCAAAAACAACAACACAATCCAAATTGAAGAAATGTAATGGGAAAAATAAAACAGAGAAACAAGACAAAAAAATAAAAAAAATAAAAAAACAGCTTAAATCGTTAATAGAACGATGACATTGAGTAATTCCAAAACCAAATTGCCATTTGAATCAATTTCTCAGATTATAATGTTATCAAATGCCATCGTACACTAAACGATACACACACACAGAGACACACACACTTATTTGCAAATGCTTGAAATTACTCACTGCTATACACATACATACACATACTTAGAAACATTTAAATAATCGCTTTGGCTAGGAAAACTTTTTCGAAAAACCCGAAAACAAGGGGGATTTTCAACGAATGTTTTTACTACGCATGCCTCAATCAGACGACTATAAATTTAATAAAGCAGCAGCACCAACAAACAATACAACAAGCAATATTATGAACATGCTACTGCTATTAAATTGTAACAATTGTAGCAACATTCTCTATAATCATTCTCTTCAACCAAACGATAAAACAATCCATCAACCCAGCTATATAGCCTATCTACCACTGCATGCATACTCATGCTCTCTCAGTTGTTGTAAAGTCATAAAACCTCATCATGATAATTGAAAAAGATTAAATAACTGTTACTCACATAGAAAACAATAAAAGCAGAATACACAAGCCCATCTACATTGCTTGCTTACTTACATGTAGAATAAATGCTAACAGTGTCATACAGGCACACAGCCACACACATTCAGCACACATTTAAGCTTATGAAAAACAAATCCAACAAGTTTTATTACCGTTTTATAGCCTTAGCAACATATACAATATTTGCAATAGCTTAGCAACATGTTGCTAAACATTAAGTTTTTCTTTGGTAATGTTGCTTTAAGTATCGAAAAGTCAACTTTCTCTGTTAATAAATAATTTCTCTTTCTCTTGTTTAGTTTTATGATGTAAATGTTCTCTTAACGTGTTTCTTGTTTCTTTTTTGCTTTTGTTTCTTTTTTGTAATTTTGTTTTTCATAGTATTTCAATGGTATTTCTCGTATTTGTTTTTTGTTTTTATTTTCTTTTTTTAAGATACAGTAAATGGGTAGTATTTACGTTTCCTGTTTATATTACAGTCATTTCCGTTAAAAGTTTTTATTACATTCTTTCAATTTACCTGGTTACAGCAGTGGGATTACACAAGAAAAATTAGCTCTTAATTACAATGTTTTTTCTTTTTAATTACATTTAAATTAAATTAAAATATAAAATTTTTGAAAAATAATTGAAAAAAAAAAACTAGAATTTTATTAAAAAATTGAAATCACTTTTCGTTAAAAATTAATTGCATGTGCAGCAAAATTGACTGCAATACTCTGAAACAGTTGACATTGACATTAAAAAAAGGGCTAAACTTCATAAACTTATAGTTCTAGCACAACGTGTAAATTAGGTCAAGTGGGCGTTACTAGCAACAGTGTGAAGACAATGAAAATACTTTAATCAGGAAGTCCATAAATTGGGAATGTATCCTTGCATCTAAGCCAATTTTCATATGCAGAAGCAGATCCAGATTTAAGTTGCCGCAGTCTAGTAAATAGTCAAACCCCAGTCCAGACATATCGAATTTGAAAAAATATTTCTTCGCCAACTTCCCCTCAATAGTTTTTTTTTTTTTTTTGGCAAAAACGCTGTGATTAATTAATATTGCCATGAGAAGTCTAAGAATCTGTGTTTGGAATCGACGCTTAAATCTGTAAGCTCCTTGACTCATGCATAAAATTAACACACACAACATGGATGATGTGAGAAGGTAGTCATAATGATATTACTTCCTTGCCTTAGTCAGGGATGTCATAATTTTGTGATTGCCCTTCAGCAGTATTCAGGGTCTAGTGTTTTAACTGCGAATTTTGGGCGATAGGAGGTTTATTTGGTAACAAGTTTGATCTAAACTAGTACAAGATGAACTCTTTCAGGAAGAATAATGTTCGTGGTGATATTTATGATCCCAACCAAACTCATCTATTCCATTGAAATAATTATTCAGTCTTTTTCAAGTTAAAATCGTGACCAATATCAGATATGCTGAGGTTAATGTGGACAGAAGGTTGAATGGTAGTACGATTAATATTTTTTCCAACCTGCCTGGGTTTCCATCTAAACATACTAAATGTGGCATTTGGAAATCGATTCCAATTGTTTTGTATACTTGGACGAGGCATACTATTCCGTAAAAGTAGCCGTAGTCAAGTAGGTAATTTGTTGACTTATTAGATAGGAGGCCGTGGTTCAAATCCAGCCTCAAGCAAATCGAAATATAAAAAAAAAAATATTTCTTTCGGCGAACTTCTCTCAGGCGAAAACGGTGAAAGTAAATAAAATTACAAAATTATCATTAGAACGTTAAAAGTAGCCTCATGTACGCAAATATGTTCTCAAATATAACAGTTCTGCCCTGACACTGCAGATAGATATTCTCATTGTGAACTGAGACCGCACTTACAGAGCTCGGCAATCACGAGTCTGTATGTTTGTCAGCATGCAGGAATAACAGTGGTAAATGAAAATAATCTTTTGTTGTTCTATTTGTTGTAGTAGCAAGGGTTTTTGCTCATTAAGTCCTACTCTTTTTCCTAAATATGACTCTGCCTGACCTCAAGGGTACCATTGGTCGACAGCCTTCCTGTATGAATTATTTAAAACAAGGATTGAAGCCTCTTAACTTTTAGAATTCGAGAAATACGACGCAAACCATGCAGTACCATTGGTCGACAGCCTTCCTGTATGAATTATTTAAAACAAGGATTGAAGCCTCTTAACTTTTAGAATTCGAGAAATACGACGCAAATGTTTTCACATTTATCCACATTTGAACTTAGTTTGCATTTTGTTTTACGATTCAGGCAAACTGTCCTTAGAAATCGCCTACACATTAAAGTCTACTGGTCGGTTCGATTTGGATATAGAAACCTCTGATTCCTCTGGTGCTGCTAGCTATATCTGGTGGCTCAAACGTAGAAGCATCGACGGCACGAGTTGGGCATAAAATTCCGGGATTATGTTGTTCCATTCTCGCCTATACCTTGGTTTAATTGCTCCACTGTACTGATACTAGATTTATAGAGCATATGGGCAAGTTTTTCCAAAACAAGCTCAATAATGTTGAGATCAGGCGCCTGTGCCGGTGTTTGGAGTAGTTTTGTACAATCATGCATAACCTACAGTTTTTCAACGTATTTCGGATCGTTGTCGTGGTAGAAACAAATTTGTTCAAAATATTCAAATTATCGACACTTTGCTTCATATTTTATTTTAAAATGCCCAATTATTGAAGTGGATGAATGAACATACCCTACTACTGCACTGGAAAAAGAACAGTCCGCCAGTATCGATATTCCTTTTCTTTACTCCAAAGGCGATAACATAAGGCAGAACCCTATCTAAAGGCCAGTCTATTCGTCAATATGCCCATGCCAATAGTGGATATTTTTTTAAATTAATAATTAACGTTTATATGTCACAGCTTGAGATTAGTAGAAGGTACGTTTAGTGCTGAAATCGCTGAACCAATTGTTGATATTGTCTCCCACAACTTTGAATTTGTAGGTGCAAATATGTGAGATCTTAAGAAGGCATTTTTAGGGAAAAAAATAGAAAACTTTGTTCTGAAGATTAATAGCAACTATTATACTGTTCTTCTATCACGAGAAAGCTAGCAGACGAGTAAACTGATTGTGTTTTAAAATTTTAGTAGCAACTTCCAAAGCAAATGCTCGTTATTTGCTATTTAAAAAAAAAAAAAAAAAAAAAAAAAAAAAATCCTAAGTCGAAATGAATAATGCGAGGAATCTACTAATAAATGATAATTAATTAAATTACAATTAAGTTCTTTAGAATACCTTCCAGATTCATACATTTCTCATATTCTGTGCTAATTAAAGCACTTCTGGCCCACTATTTAAACTTTTCATGTCAGCAACTCACTTAAATTCTCTTTTTGTTTTTTTGCTGGACATACAAACTTTAAAAACCTTTTAAAGTTGCTTTTCAAATATGAATTTCAGCAAAACAAAAACAACAACAGCAACAAAAAATTAAAAAGCATTTCCAGATTAATTAAAAAAAAAAAAAAAAGATGAAAAACCAAGGTTTTCTTAGCATTTTTGTTTGTAGCGCATGTCTATGAATTTCTAATCTTTTAAAAACCACTTGTTAAATATTTAGAAAATAAAACAACAACAACAACAACAATAATAATAATGTTGTTAATGATTTTGAATATAAATAAATACACACGTACATACATATGCATAATAAGCATTTCACAAAATTCTACTTCAGACAGCAGCAATAATAATCAATTCTTCCCGGTTTTTTTTTTCTTTTTTGTTTTTTTATCGTGTGTTATTATTTTATTTTGTTTTATTTCTCCTTTTTCATTTCATTTCAATTAAACGTTAATAATTAAGTTGAAATATCACTTGACTTAATTACAACTGACAATCAATGTCTTTTCTTTTCTTCTTCTTGTTATTGTTGGTTTATTTTCTGTTTTTTTTTTTTCTTGCAAAGACCGACAAGAATAATCTCATAAAGCTGCTGTTGGTTATGCCGTTAAAAAGAAAAGTGAATTCGCGACATGCAATGGCTGGAAGAGACACATAAAAACGGTATTAAATGCTCAAAAAAAGCAAAAAAAACAAAAATGCATATGCACACTGACTCTCTGAAGCTGATGCAGCATATTCAAGCTGCATTAATAAAAAGATACATGAAAAGAATGAACGACGAAGAAAACATATTGCAAATAGCAATGGTGATCACGGTTTATTAAAAAGCAGGCGAAGGCATATAATACTCGTGGAGATTTTAGGAAATTTAAAAATTTTTTTATTTTTTAAATTTTAAATTCGTGATAATTTGTTGGCATTGCATATTTGCCGCTTAACGTGAATGCCCCTAATGAAACTTTAAAAAGTTAAATTTCAAAAATTTTTTTTTGTGGTTTTGTTTTGAAGTTAATATTAAAAAGGAAGACGAATGACAATTTTGCGGATCATTGCAATAGACATGATTATGATGTGCCAACAATTTATAATTTCATCTGAGATATCGTAAGGGGCTTTAATCTTTTTGAATAAATCATTCACGAAAGATTAAAATATCTGTTTTGATGCTCAAATATAGCAACGATATGCAAAATGCATTTAAATTTCTTGTTTCAGAGTAATGCTGTAGGCACTGTCGATAATTTTCAGAATAGTGTCATGCCAACATTTAATTTCTTACTGTAGGCTCAGCTAGAATCCGAAACATGGAGTGGATCCAGTGATCGTCATCTCAATCTACATTGTGGTATACGTGTGTACAGTGTTATTCCAATATTTACTTAATATTGTAGGCTCAGCTAGAATCCGAAAAAGGGGTGGATGCAGTGATTGTCACCTCAATCAACATTGTGGCATATAGGTGTACCATCTCAATTTTCTTCGAACGCTTCTTGTGGCTGGCACACTCATTATGGTAATTTGATTCAGAATGGTATAGTTGTTGTGCTTATTGTAACACTTTAATAATGCTCCAAATAAAACTATGTGACTACTAAGAGCCTTGCTTAAACTGTCCGAGAGTACTTATATGTTCTCTCTCAGGTGTCTTCCTTTGAAAAGGGTGCCACT
>QOCX01000579.1:101859-119803 GCA_005959815.1 Sarcophaga bullata
TCCCAATAAGATTAAAATGTTCACAAATTGCGCGTAGTCTAAAAGCTTTAAAAGAGACGGTTCCGTTTCAAGCTTGCAATTTTAACGAGCTCAGTAACTTGGTTTAATAGACCAGTGGCTGGTGCAGATGGACACCACGACCCTCCTGCTAATGGTCTAGCAAACTATCCACTGGACTGCCAAGAGAGCAAACTTAACAGTTGTATTTCATTTTCGTATACGGAAAGATGATATAATTAGTAGAAGATCGAAGAGATCGAAGTATTGTTCTTTTTAGCTCTGTTTATGAAAACAAATGCCTTTTTTTTTTTGGGTATACAAAGAATATGTTGGTTTCAGCTAATAGTGGTATTGCACTGTTCTTCCCATTGCACTACCAACCAATCTGGCTTATATCAACTGAGAATCTCTTTCATTCTAATTGACTTGAACTAGGGTTAGAGGAATTAAAAATTGTTGTGAAGCACAACATCTCTTACTGTCTCTCTCTTTTCTAAGTACTATTACCCTAATTAACGAATTCTTTATAAATTCCTGAACGCTTGATGTCGATAATAAGTTTTCTTCTTTGAATTGACAAAAATTAAATTCCAAATAATTTTCGTTTTTGTTGTTTATGTTTGGAATTTAATTCATTTATTAATTAATATTTCTTAAGATAACAATTAAATGTTTCTTAGAAAACAATCATCATCATCATTATCATCATCAGCATCATCATCATCATCATCAGACAATAATAATCCTTGCTTCTGAATAATACCTATTCAATTAGAATAATTGTATACGGTATTCAAGGTTAATTATGTATGTAAATCGCAAAATTAGTTTGTATGTATGTATGTATGTTTTTCTTTTTTTTTATTAAACATGCACATACTTCTTACCCACTGTGTCAGTGCCTAAAAACAATCTTTCCAAAATCAACAATAAAATGAAATTCTTAAATTAATCACAAGATTTTATTTTATAGTTGACTGATGTTTTGTTGTCTGTGAAATGTTTTTATGGTTGTCAACATTTTAATCGTTTTCTCTATGTACACCCTACACTTTTAATTATACCAGTGGGTATGACAAAACATCACAGTGCTATAAAGGGTATTAAATGTTCGTATACAATGTATATTTTATTGTGTAGGTTTTTTTTTTCTTTTTTTTAAAGAACGTTTTTTATTACTTTCGAAATATGTTGTGCCTGCCTCTGCTCGTTAAACTTTATTTATGAAATATAATTTTCAAATCGTCTATTAGCAAAAGAATTTAAGCAATGCCTATAATTTGACCAATTAATAGATCTTTTTTAATAATATAATGGACCATGAAATCTCTACTATTCTTAGAATAGCAAAAAACATTTCTAATATCTTAATCAAAACAGAAAAAAAATTGTTTTTTTGTTTTTTTTTTAAATTTCATTAGAAATCATAAGTTTCTTGGAAATTTTGATAATCTTTTCTTTTTTTTAATAAAGCATATACCAATAACAGGGTCAAATTTAATTAATCACAAAAAGATTATGATATGATCATAAGTATTTATGCTAAGGGCTCCTTAATTTTATTTGCTTATCAAGCATGCTTTAAAAGCCATCTATCACGGTCTAAAATTCATGCTGTGTGAAAGCAGAATAAATAACAATTACAATGCTGCATAAAAATAATGTTATAAACACAATAAACGCAACGCAGCAAGCACAATAATTTTGCAATTGCAGCTTAAGGCAAGCTGCATGCATATTAATTATAATAAAGACAGCGGCAGCACAGCATAAGTTAAACAAATAGAAAAATAAACAGTTCCTCAATGCTTTAAAACGCGTTATATTTCATATGTCCTCTCACTGGTGCATATAAATATCAAAATTAGCTTAAAAGCTTACAAATCTTTACTTATTGTAGTGCTGCCTTAAAAATATTCACTTCCATACACACTCATATTTTCTATCTTTGAGATCTGCATTTGTTGCAGTTGTGTTTATTGTGTTTATAGCATAAAGCTCAAGCTTAAATTGCCATAAAATTCTATAGCAAGTATATTGAATCTATTAGAGCACCCAAAGTGGTAACGTTATGCTATCTGAAGGTTTTTGGTAGTCAAATTCAGTTATGTTAGCCAAATTCTTTATATGTATCATAATAAGTTGATGCCCATATTTAAAGTAACGCACCTTTACTGTATGCTGGCTACATTACTTACTTACTTAAGTGGTCATTACAACCTCTCAGTTAGGATTACAACCAAACTTTTCACATTGCCATGAGTGTCGGGATCTACAGTTTAAAGTCAACCTCGAAAGACAGATTTTTTTTGCAACTTTTCATGGCAATTTGATTTAATCGCAGAGGTTTTACCAGAAATCTGCTGAGAAGAAGTCGCCAAAGGAATTTTTAACGTGGTTCATTTTGTTCCAGATATTTGAGCAGGGACTAAAACCACGGCCTCAAATCTAGTAAGCCAAGACTTTAGCTACTAGATTACACCGGCTACATCATGCTGGCCACATATTCAATCGAATATTTCTCTTTCTTAACTCTTTGTAATCGGGAAATCGAATACTATCACACCTACATCGAATTATCGATTATCGAATTATCGTTATTGTATATAAATTACACATACATACAAACATAATACACATACATATATGATTGATCGTTACAAATCTTCAATCAGGATTAGACCACTTATGTTGTGTGTGTTAATTTTATCCATAAGCGGCAAGACCTACAGTTTAACGTCGTTTTCGAACGACATATTTTTTTAAGGAAACTTATCACTACAATTATTATTTAGTCTCCGAATTTTTTGTATCTATTATTGATCTAGGTGTCTAACCTGTGGTTTGAGCCGCGGCCTCAAGTCTCATAAGCCAACACACTATCTACTAGATGACGACGACTGCATCATGCTGGCCACATAATCAATCAAATATTGCAGTTAGTGTACTTGTGGGCTCATTATTTATTCAATTAAACACCTAATTGAGCAGATAGCTTTGTATTGAACTCGATCATATCTTAATAAGCGATTATATATACAATACATGCATACTTTTTGTTTTGAACTGGAAAATGATGCAAAAGTCAAATAATTCGCTTGCCCTAGATTATAATATTACTAAAGAAGTTATTTTCATATCTATCACCCAGCCGTATTACAAATTCCTTTATATTTTGAATTTTCCAATTATTTAACGATGGAAAAATATTGCCCTTGTAGCAGGCACAGTCTGAATTGAAACAAATATTAAGGTTTGGCGCGCCATTTTGTGCGTTTATTAAGCATAATTTTTTCAAGAGCAAACTATCGCATAGGTTCTCTGCTGGAAAAGGATTTCTTTGTTGTTGTGCAACACTTGGAATGCCGAATGTTCTAAATACTGACTTAAAAAAAATTGACCTCTTAAGCTTGGTCGATCAAAGATTAAAGCAAAGAGAAATTATGGAAGCCATATTCATTAAAAATGGCTTTGATTTTTAATTTTGAATGATCACTTAAACTTCAGGTAGCTTATCGCAAGAGTAATTTAGCATTTGACCACACAGAGTTTTGGCGACCGATTTTTAAAAACAAAAATTAAGAAATCCTTTCAAAATATTATGCCTATATATTGAGAAAAATCCACACCATACTCTCGGGAGGGATGAGGGATAGCAACCAGCAGCTATCATAACACGGTAGAATGGGTAATTTTGGTGTTACAACGGGGAACCTTATAGGACCCGAGTAGGTTGTAGCCGATGACGCGACTGCCAGATTAACTTATGCCAATTTATTGATTCAATTTTTTTAGGGATTTGAACCACGACAATGCAAAAGTGCATTAATGTGAAGAGTGTATGGCAAAAATTAATGAATTGCGCTACGAATTGCTACCTTGTCCGGCCTCCCCTAGGGAGCGTTTATTGCTTCCCGCACATGAACAAATGGCTTGACAGGAAGACATTTAACTCGAGCCACGATATCAAGTCACAAATAAATCTAGTTTTTTGCTCTCCTTTATAATCCGAAAGGGATGTAAGTATATAGAGCATAAAAAGTTCATTCAACTGCTTTGCCTGTGGTTCATAACTTTAGCATCTTGAAATCTTCTGATGTCCAAATTGTATAGCAGATTTTTCTTCTGCACCATTATCCAAGTCATGTCTACAAAAGCTCAAAAATCTTGAAGAATGATACAAAACCTAATCATTTAAATGAATTTCAGTTACACAATGTCAAATTTAATTTTGCTTAAAATTTGTATGCATATCCTCGTATCATATCATAATAAACTAATTTATCTTACATAACTTTTCTTAACACTCTTTTTCATTGTTTGTTGGCCATAAGTGGCAAAAAGAGACGCTCAAAATTAACCAAAAACCAACAACAATTTAAACTAAAAAAAATAAACGAAAATAAAAATTAAAAACAAAAAAAAAAGTAACAACAACTACAACTAGAGGAAGAAGAAGTGTTGAGAAACATTTGTGATCATGTTTTATTACAATATTTGTATCGCTTAAATGTTTGACCCTTTTCATGTACCACTGAGTCCTAATGAATGAGCCAGCAAATGAACAAACGATGACCAAAAAAAGAGAGAAAAAATATGCAGCAGAACAACGAAAATCCATTATGAATTCTGTTTCAGTCTTTCAGTTTTTTTTTTTTTGATTTTTTTCTTTGTTTTTGTTTTTATGAAGCTACCAGTATTAAGTGTGATGCAACAATAGCAACAACAACAACATCAATATGCAAATAATTTACAAACAACAATAATTTGAAATACACAAAAAAAAAAAAAAAAAAAAAAAAAAAAAAAAAAAACATCTGCAACTAGAAAAATGAGAAAAAAAAAACGATAATTTGGAAATAAAAAGTCACTTGATAGGCTACTTTTTTTATAAGAAACCAAGTCTTTATTAACAACAAATTTCACACAACCTAGTCTAATTGAATTCTATTCACAAACCTAAGCTATGCTAAGCTATGCTATGCTATGCTATTCTAGTCTATAAAACAAATCGGATTTTAATTGCGCCAATTATACTCCTGTGAACTTCTACTAAAGCTTCAAAAGCATTTCAAATGAAAACTTTTAATACGAATCGAATGGAATAGAATGGAATGGAATGAATGAGTGTTTATTCCATTTCTTATAGCCTTCTGTTTACTGGTCGTATAAGCAAAGTGTCGTATTAAACTGAAATCCAATTTATAATTATAAACACACAACTACGTCTATGTACTCATACACGTACGTTTGATTGTATCCGTACATACATATGTTCGAATGAATATGAGCATGCAGGCCAGGCATACGGCTATGAATGGATGTAATTTTAGAGAACATTAACGTTGACGTTCTGAATGCAAAATGTCATCTGAATTGATTGCATTCATTAATAAATTAATTTGAAACCTCATTTGGTAGCAACTGCAGCACTAAATTAAAATGAATGATGTTTGTGTTTATGATACATTTATTATTATCGTTTTTGTTGTTGTTATTGTTGTTATTGTTTTTGTTATTGCAGGCATTTTTGTAGCAGTTCTATAAATATATGAATTCATTCATTCATTTTAAATAATTTATTTAGAATCCTTAAGTCGAATTGAATACATTCAACTCAATACTCATTTCCCAATCTGATTAGAAAAAATATCATATTCACATAAAAAACCCTGATTGTGCAATTAAGGCATTTTATGTAATTAAATCCTCTATTGAGATGAATTTTCCAATTGCATATTTTAATACTTCACTTTATCAAGTCGCCGCAGTCTAGTGGATGGTGGGTTGGCTTATTAGACGTGAGGCCTTGAACCCTAGGGAAAAATATTTCTTCATCGATCTCCTCTCAGCAGATTTCTGGCAAAAACTCTGAGAATAAATAAAATCACCAAGAAAAGTCTGTCAAAAAATCTGTCGTTTGGAGTCAACTTTAATTTATAGGTCCACCGCCACTAATATATAAAATTAACACACTCACGATGGGTGGTGTGTAAAGCTAGTTTGCAATCCTAACTAATGGGTTGTAATGAACAATTATATATGTACGTATGTAAATAGTATGGAGATCAGATGACTGAAGTATTTCTTATAACGTCTTAAGAAATCGAGATATTTTAACCCTTAAGAACTCTGCTGATTACAGCGAACTTTATATTGAATTTTCATGTCCATATCGTCTAGACTTTCTAGATCCCAAATATTTATGCCATTAATAGTTATCTATAACGTATTGAAATCGATCCTATTCGGGCTTTAGGTCGTATGTGTGTTAGTGAATCAATCTTCGAAGTGCACGATCCACTATCAAAAGAATGATTGTGAATAAGAATGAGAAATAGAGTTCAAATAAAACAGAACCTTGTGGTATCCCGGAATTCAGCCTATACTTGTGAGAATCATACCTACATATCCTTTGGCCGTCTTAATACCATGATTGTTAAATATAAGAGTATGATTGCACATGTAGTCCCCCTCGAGGTCTGCGAAACATAAGAACTGCGAACTTCTATGTTGCGTATACATATAATCTCAAGACGTGCTTTTTTCATGGTATTTTGAAATTGCAAAGTAAACAAATTTACATAAAATATAGCTTTGACAGGAATAAAAATTACGGCGAAGAAATAGTAGTTGCAAGCAGTAAGCTTAACAAAGTGAAATCAGAATACATAAGGGGAATCTTATAAATGTCTAGACAAAGCAAGGTTTAAATATAAAACTCATGCGTGAAGACTTTTACTACTACTACTGCTACTACTACTACTACTACTACTACTACTACTACTACTACTACTACTACTACTACTACCACAACTACTACTTAGTACTGCTACTACTACTGCTAGTTACTACTACTACTGCTACTACTACTAGTACTACTACTCAACTTACTTAGTACTACTACGGACTACTACTAATACTTACTACCGCAACTACTGGACTAGTACTGCTACTACTTAGCGGTATTACTACTACTACTGCTACTACTTGAGCGTACTACTATACTACTGTTTTTTTATTTTTTTTTTTTTTTTACTGCTACTACTACTGCTAGCTTACTATACTACTAGTACTACTACTAAGTACGTACTACTAGTCTACTACTAGTACTAGCGTGACTAGTTACTACTACGTACTACTACTACTACTACTCTAACTACTACTACTACTACTACTACGTACTTCGACTAACTACTACTAGCTACTGCTACTACTACTGCTACTACTACTGCCTACTGCTACTACTACTGCTACTACTATACTAACTGCAGTACTACTACTAGTAGCTACTACTAGGACAACTACTAGGTACATACTACTACTGTACTACTAGTTGTCTACTACTACTGCTATTCTACTAGTACCTACTACTAGTACTACTACTAGTAATGTCTTCACTGATACTAACTACTAGTATACTACTAGTAACTAGCTACTAGTTATCTAGCGAGTGAGAGCGACTACGACATAGCTAATACTACTACTACTATATACTACTACTAACTACTACTACTACTACTTACTACTAGCCGCTACTACGTGACTGGCTACAGTACTGCTACGTAGTTGACTGATACGCTGACTACTCGGCGTATTTACTACTCTACTGCTACTACTACGTAACTACTGAGGTGATACCACTACTAGCTACTAATACTAGCTACTTAGTATCTACGTAGGCGTAGAGGGGCGGATCTGATAGTACTACTACTACCTATACTACTATTTACTACTACTGCTGACTACTAGTACTACTACTGAGTACTACACTAGTAGGCTAGCACTGAGTAGCTACTATATACTAGCACTAGGTACTACTACTGAGTATCTGAGCTACTGATTATCTACTGAGGTGACTACTACTAGGCTAAGCTGTTCTGAGCTACTAGCTAGACTAGGCTGACGACTGGCGATACTATACTACTGCTACACTACTTACTACACGACTACTACTGCGAACGTTAGTAGCGCTACTACTAGTACTACTAGTATTCTCACTACTAGTATTCTCATATTCTACTTAGAGGTGACAGAACTACTAGTACTATCTACTGAACGTGGCTACTACTAGTACGTACTAGCAGCTACTACTAGTATACTATATACTACTACGAGTAGCTACTACCTAGACACTACTAGTACTAGCTACTAGTACTACTACTAGTACTACTACAGTACTACTATGCTTACTACTACTACTACGATAGCTTACTACTACTACTACTACTACAGCTACTACTATCTACTGCGTGACTACTATTCTACTACTTATCTGGTACGTCATATGCTGACAGTTAACTAGTACTGCGACTACTAAGACGTGGCTATTACTTACCTTGCGTATTCTGCGTACTACACTGAACTACTATATACCAGATTCTGATGCTTACTACTGCAATACTTGAGAGTCTACTAGTACTATACTAGTACTACTACTATTAACTTAGCTACCAAATTATCTACTCTACTACCGGAACTACTACTAGTTCGAGACGACTGATAGATACTAGCTGACTAGTACTACTACTAGACTACTACTAGTTAATACTTAGTCTACTAGTATTTCTACTACTAGTGACTTACTACTAGTCTTCTCTGTGTTGAGACTGTGGGATGTCTACTAGTGAAGGTACTACCGTAGAGCGTACCTGCTAGTTGGCAGGTACTGACTTGCGTCTGCTGACACGTCTGGAATATATCTGCTCCGCTACTACTATCTGCTACTATACTAGTTACTGCTACTACTACCCAAGCTGACTTACTAACTTCTACTTGCAGGCTAAACTAGCTAGGAACTATTATCATACCACTACTAACTAGGCTACATACCCTACTACAGCTGACAGCTCTACTATACTACTGCGTACTACTGCTACTACTACTAGTACTTGCTACTACTACTACTATTACTACTATATACCACTACTACTACTACTACTACTATTACTACTAATACTATTCCTACTACTACTCCTAATACTACTACTCCTACTACTTCTACTACACAATTTCCTGGTGCACTGCAGTGACGCTAAAGATATGCTTTAATAAGTGTTACCGAATCATAGGCGTTCTGACTCAAGAGCAACTCGGATTTCTAAAACTTTGCCAATGGAGAACCCATACAAAAAATTTTGAACGTGTAGAAAACAGAGATGGATTAGCCACAATATTAGGAGTACGCCCAATAGTATCACAAGCCTGACCCTAGAGTGGCATCCTTAAAGCTAAATAACTTCAAATAATTTCTAGATACGCATGATGCTCCAAGAGTCAGAATACAAAAAAAATTACATGTGAAAACGTAAAACTATCTGCAGCTAACCGTGTAATATGAAGATACTTTGTCAAAGTCATAACAAAAAATGATAAAAAAAAATTGTTTTTAATACGCAACAAGCAAAAAAAAGAATTCATTTATTTAAGCATCTGTGAGGAAAAGCAATATGCAATGCGATAATAAAATTCAACACCATCTGAAAATAACAACAACAACATGCGACATTTAAGAGCAATAATCAACTGACTAACCAAATGACTGACTGTCTGCTTTGTTTTCATCATCGTCATCATCATCATCAACGGGTATCATCATAATTATGAACAACAACAAAAACAACATCAAATGAAAATGTTAATTGAATTTTAATGGTTGCAACTTGCAACTAACTCTCTTAATATGTACCTATGTATGTATATTTGTACATGCGGATGTGTATGAATATGTTTATAAGCATATCTGGCATTTATGCATACGTGTATGTATGTGTGAGAAAAGCATTTATTGAAATATGTTTTTAAAATTTTTTCTATTTGCTTGCTTTTTTTAATTAAATACTTACTGGGTGTGTAAGTATGTGTATATGTATGCATGTATTAAATGGCATTTCCGTTAAATCATCTCTCTGATCTATAATATCATTATTATTGTTTTGTGTTCATAAATAAAAATTATTTTCTTTTTTCTTTAAATGTAATTAATTTTACTTTTCATTCCTATTTTTTCTATCTACCATTATAATATGCCATCAAACCAATAGAGTTAAGCAGTTAACCTGGCTATTACTAGTCATTATTAACCAATTGCTGATAAAGAGTTACCAGATTATGGAACTCTTATTCCATTTAAAAAAAACTTTACTTACAACTGCTGTCGGACACACTTGTGTATACCCTTATCAAATTCTTCCAGGTAAAATTGATGCTTAACGCCACCTGAAAAATTATAAATTCATAGTTCGATAATTTGCAAGAAAATAATTTCAAAAAATTTTGAAAACTCCGTAACAGATTTCAATTGATTTTAGTTTTAGGAGTCGATTCATGCAGCTTAGGAGTTGAAATAACCTAATTTCTGTGCATTGCCTCTCTAATTCAGCTTGGAGAGTTCAAATATGGTGCTTTCTAACTCGAGAATCTTATTAGTTTTCTTGAAAGCTCAAGGCTTTTCCATCTTAGGGCTCTCCATCTTATGCGCCATCTCGTGTAATGTTTTTAATTGTTGAAGTGTCGTAACATACATACATAATTGACCATTACAACCCTTCAGTCAGGATTACGGCCTAGCTTCTCACACCACTTATGTTGTGTTTGTTAATTTTATACATGAGTGGCGGGACCTACAGTTTAAAGTCAACTCCGAACGACAGATTTTTAAGAAACTTTTCATGGCAATTTTATTTACTCTCAGAGTTTTTGCCAGAAATCTGCTGAGAGGAAGTCACCGAAGAAATAATATTTTTCATATTTATTGATTCGAACCATGGCCTTTCGTCTAATAAGCCAACACACTACCTACTAGACTACGGCGACTTCAGTGTCGTAAGCCTTTAGCAATTCTTTAATCGAACTTCGTTGTTTGAGCCTTGAGAATTCTGTTGGCATCCTTGTAATATTATAGCCTTTGCTTGATAGCATGTTCCATTCTCCTAGATTTCCTAATCACCTTTGCTTCAGTACAAGCAATTCTATTGTTAAAGTTTCAGTTATCCATGAAGTTTATATTGCTTGGCCTAAATAATCTGCCTATGATTCGGAGGCAATAATTAATGCGTACTTGGAGTTTGTTGTCTGCTGAATATGTGTAAACTTATCCATACTGATTGTAATCATTTGAATTATGCTCTCACTTTGTTGAAACACTCATTTGCAAATACGTCTGCTTTAAAACATCTTATCTCTTTGCTAATGGCCTCGATTTTCTGAATATTTCTCTGAAGTTCAACAGCACTAGCTAAACTTCTTAGATCTTCTAAATTTGCTTGCATGTCGAAGGTTCGGTTGCAGGAATATGGAAATATCGTTTTTGGTTATTACAATACTTCAGTCAGGAGTACAATGTAGCTTCCCACACCACTTGTGCTGTGTGTGTTAATTTTATATATGAATGGCTGAACGTATAGTTTTTATAGTCGATTCCAAACGACAGTTTTTTTTTTGGAAACTTTTTCATGACAATTTTTTATTTACCCTCTGGGCTTTTGCCTGAAATCTGCAGAGAGGAAGTCACCGTCACAATATTTATGATATAGGGTTTAAACAGAGGCTTCACGCATAATAAGCCAATACACTACCTACCAGATTGGAAATATCATTCGCCTGATTCAAAAGCTTAGGATTAAAATGTTTGAAGTTGTTCTTTAAAAGCATGATAATACGAGGTGGAACAAGGAAATTCTTAGCTTTTTCTTGTGGCCGGCAACTCTTAAATAGAAATTAACGTTAACGTTGAATAGGTTTTAGTCTGGCAACATTTTCTTTATGTAATGAATGTGTATTTAATTTTTTATTTTGTAAAGTTTTCAGAATTTGATTTCAATTTAACTTCTGTTTTCTTTTTTCAATTTTCATTTATTTTTTCAATTTTTTTTTTCTTTTTGCATTTCGTTAGTGGGCGTATTACCACAATAATTGTTTTCATTTAAAAATTATTTCATAATTCATTAACGCTCATCTCATCTCTTAAATGCAAAGGGTAAAGAGCATGCGAGAATGTATCTTCTCTCAGCATGCATACATATGTCATATGTATGTCTGTATGAATTATTTTAAATGTCTGGCTAAGTGTCTTCATACATAGATGTTTGGCATTTATTTCATATTGTATTCATTTACTCATTTACTCATTTACTCATTTACTCATTTATTTATTTATTTATTATTGTTTTCTTATTTATGCAATTAAATTTTCATTTTATTAATGTACTAGTCAAAGCCCGCAGTGCTTCGCCATCCCCGTTATAGGCCGTACAAATTGTTTTGCAAAAGTTTATTTATTTATTAATTGCAATACAATTAAACATTGTAAGTTTATTATTACGAGCTTACTAACTAAAACCCTATGCTAAGGTGTAATGTAACAGAACAGAGGAATCGAATAATAGATTAACTAGCCATGGAAGTACCAGAACAATCGAAGCAAGTTATCTACACGTGCCAGCAGCTATTTAATCATTAGACTCTCCAAATTTCGATCCAACATTATCATTCCAATCCTACCAATTATGTTGTCAGGATAAGTATGTGTTCTTTTTACTTTTCTAAAGAGCATAGAGCTGCACGATAAGTACCAAAATTTTAAGATCCTTGATATTATAGTTTCATAGGCATTATTGACCATTACAATCGTCTAAACATTATTACGACCTAGCTTCCCACGCTACATATATTGTGTGCCTTAATTTTATAGACAAGTAAAGGGATCTACAGTTTTATGTCATACCCTAAGTTCAGTTGCTTTTTTGTGAGAGGCATCACAGATTACGTTCAAACACTCGAGCTGTAGTTTTGTAAGCCTGGCGAGAACGTTTTGATTGAAATTGGTATCTAAGTGGTAAAATTACTCACAAAAAATCTCAGATGGTTTATTAGTTTTATTTGCGATATGCCACTCCCCTATATCATTTTTAAAAAAATAAAACAAAAGCAAATTGTCTATGATCGTTTTGACATGGTCGTAAAATATCCATTTTGCTTATCACTAATCACTATTCGCATTAGAAGCGGACGGATTGTGTTGTACAGATTCCGGCTTGAGAAATTTGACTGGGCAACACACTACCTAGAAGACTATGGCGACTTCGTACCAACACACAGAAGCAATAAATTTCTCTATAAATGTATCACAGGCAGCATTCTGGCAAATGTTTTCAATATCTCTTCAGCCACCAAATTGCTTTCAGATAGACCGGTCCCATCCTCCTGAGAAAGCAGATTATCAGAAGAATTGGACTTTGGGAAATCATACTGGTCAAGTTGTTAGAATGTAAATGTTTCATAAGCCTGTAGTTTATTGTAGTTTCCACAACCTTGGAAAGGGCGATATATAGTGCTATTGTTCGATAGCTTCCAAGTTTATTAGTCGCACTTCTTTTGGGTGTTGGCGTTACATTATAAATCTTCCAACAAGATGGAAAAATACCGGTACCTTATGAGATACTGAGAAGGTTAGCTAAGGGACGAGCAAGCCTCAAAGAACTCTACTTCCAGATCAGTGCTGGAACACTATCCGGCCCATAAAACCAGATGGTGTTCCAGCAATGATTCCGAACGACATATTTTTTGAGAACCTTTTCATGGCAATTTTTTTTACCCCCAGGGTTTTTCCTAGAAATCGGCTGAGAGGAAGACGCCGAAGAAATATTTTCTTCATATTTCTTTTTCGATGCCTGATCGGGGGTTCGAACCCTGCCTTTCGTCTAATCCTAAGTGAAGAATTGTAAGAACTAATTATGTATTTACATATATAAGGTATGGCACCAGTACCTGTGTATGATCCACAATTTTATTGAAGTTACTTCAACGAAACCCTGCATATATGATGGGAATCCGGGTCATTCCAACTGAGCTGATTACCAGCCACCATTATCTATAGAGAGAGTGAAACCATTTCATTCATCTGCTCGAATACTAACATACAGACATACATATACTAACGTATATATGTGTGCATATATTATTATTAATAAAGATTTGTATTTATTACGTCTCTGCATTTCTACAGATTGGGTGTGTGTGTAATGGGTTTTCATTAATTCGCTTTCTCTCTCGTTCACTCTAATAGTCTCTTGGATTTTGTTTTTGTTTTTTTTTTTTTTGTTCTTTTTTAACTTAATTAAATATGAAAATAAATTAAATTTAATTAATTTGAAAATACCACAAATTGCCTTAAAACAATTAAATATACAGTCAGTCAAATAATAAATAATATACACACACACACTCCATTTGGTACAATGTATACATTAATATTTGTTCATGACTATATACATACATATGTATGTATGTATGTATGTATGTATGTATGTATGTATATGTTTTTTTATATATTTTCTGTTGTTGTTGTTTTTTCTGTTTAATCATTATAAATTATTTATTAATGTTTTTATTATGGTTTTCGGGGAAAATTGATAGTCCATAAATAATTTATAGACTTTAAAATACTTCTTTAACTGTTTATTTATTTATTTTTAGTATTTTTTTTTTTTTTTTTTTGTTTAAGTGAACATAAAATACAAGTCAATCAATTAATATGAAATTGCTTATAAAATTCGTAATTAAAACAAAATCTCAATTTAAAGCCACGAGTAAAATTATTAAGATTTGAACAAATTTAATACATGACGTCACGTCTAATAAACCAACATACTACTTGCTAGACTACGGCAATTCTGATGTAAAAAATGAGCTCCATATTTAACTGACAATCAGGAATTGTGAAAAACCTCTTTAATACTCCCATGAAAGGCATTTCAGAGGCTAACTGAATATTAGCCTTGTGCAGTAGAAATTCAACTCCATAAATACCCTGCGTTCTTCATGCTAAGCAAACCTATTGATATCGATTTGATGAATTCAATAACCTCCTACACACAATTTACTATCACTTCATTTGAAGAGCTGAGATATTGCTGTTTGGATATGGTTTTGTTAGGGGCGATCATATGGTTCTACGTTCGTGACTAAGTTAGGATTTAAAGAATTTTTTAATGCGGGACTCGAGAGTATATTTTTCCTCATTTTTATTTCTCAATTCAATGCTATTTTAAAAAAAATTAAAGAAATGGCAGCATACAGTGGTTTTTTCCAAATTGAAAACGATGTTATATGCCTTGTTAAAGGCATTTACAATTAGGAATATTCGAAGAAAAAGCGAAAATATTGGAGGAAAAAAATATAAAACTACACCAAACTACGCAAACTTTCTTCTTTGACTGTACATACATAATTTCTCATTACAACTCTTCAGTTAGTATTACGACCTTGCTTCTCACACCCTTTATGTTGTTTGTGTTAATTTTATCCATGAGTAACGGAGACCTACAGTTTAAAGTCGTTTCCGAATGACAAATGTTTGAGGAATTTTTAATGGCAGTTTTATTTATTTTCAACGTTTTTGCCAGAAGTCTGAGAGGAAGTCTGAAATTGACATGGGGTCTGAATTGAGGTCCCATGCCCAGTCTACTAGACTACGGCGAATAGTTCGTATTGGGACTAGTCGGATTTGTCGCCCATTTTTTTTTAAATACTTCTGAGTAGATTGGTATTCACTTCTTATTTTTTGTTCACATTGGTCGCAATGACAGAATACTGTCCCTTTGTGAACCTTGTGATAAATATTGTAATAGTGCCGCCAAGCTACTTATGCATATACAATCTCATAGAAGAAATATGTTTGAATTTTCTGTTAAGTTAATATTGAGAGTCATACCCGTAATACTGTCCTTTGATTCGATCGGCACCTATGACAAGTTCTGAAAAGCTATAAAATTTTAAAATATGATTCGAACCGATGTTATATGCCTTGTTAAAGGCATTTACAATTAGGAATATTCGAAGAAAAAGCGAAAATATTGGAGGAAAAAAATATAAAACTACACCAAACTACGCAAACTTTCTTCTTTGACTGTACATACATAATTTCTCATTACAACTCTTCAGTTAGTATTACGACCTTGCTTCTCACACCCTTTATGTTGTTTGTGTTAATTTTATCCATGAGTAACGGAGACCTACAGTTTAAAGTCGTTTCCGAATGACAAATGTTTGAGGAATTTTTAATGGCAGTTTTATTTATTTTCAACGTTTTTGCCAGAAGTCTGAGAGGAAGTCTGAATTGACATGGGGTCTGAATTGAGTCCCATGCCCAGTCTACTAGACTACGGCGAATAGTTCGTATTGGGACTAGTCGGATTTGTCGCCCATTTTTTTTTAAATACTTCTGAGTAGATTGTATTCACTTCTTATTTTTTGTTCACATGGTCGCCAATGACAGAATACTGTCCTTTGTGAACCTTGTGATAAATATTGTAATAGTGCCGCCAAGCTACTATGCATATACAATCTCATAGAAGAAATATGTTTGAATTTTCTGTAAGTTAATATTGGAGTCATACCGTAATACTGTCTCTTTGATTCGATCGGCACCTATGACAAGTTCTGAAAAGCTATAAAATTTTAAAATATGATTCGTTATCTAGCATAATAAAATTCTTAATAAGTATTTACATTTACAAACCAAATTGTACATTTGCAACACGTATTATTATTATTATTGTCATGAAAAGGTGCCTTATTATTGCGATCATAGAGATTCTATGACCTATGGTTTCCCCACACACCTTATAGAGTATGCTTATAATGTCTCATTCATGCCTGCAGCCGTGATAAACTTTAGAATGCTGCTCGGTGTCAACAATAAAAATTTCCTGCCTAGCATATGTTTTATTAATGACTCACAGTTTTTCCAAGAATGTCTTGTGATGATTTCTTCTCATCGTAAAAGAAACTACAGGGCGGGCTCCAGACAACACTTATTCTGAATAAATATACTCTGAGTCTATAGTGCCTTGTCAAAAGATCAGTTAACAACATATCAAGTTATTCCCGAATAGTCTGATACATGATGACTTAGATCTCCAAAATGGGCAACAATACTCCTTGACTAAGAGAAGTGTGGTAATTAGTTCATAGGTCATGGTTCGTTCTTCTGGTTTTATTTTTTAACTCCAAGCAAATCATTTAGAATCATGTTCTTTGCTGACTAGATATTATTCGTTTAATAAATACTTTATTCTAATACATTACCTGAATTCTGTTCAACTGTAAGGTGATCGTATTACTTACATTAAACGTTTAATGGTGTGCAAAACAAAGAATATTCTTTTGGCCGAAGGTTATCCAGCTTTTATATTAATTTTTTTCGTATAACTGAACTACTGATGGTTACGGAAAATTTTCATGACCCCGAAAATTACTACGTTGAACACGAGCATTATACCACTTTAAACATTTTAAGCTATCGAAGATGATACATATTGTTACGAAAATGGAAGTGGTGTAACCTGGTTTAACATTAAAATGTTAAACAAAAGCTACAAAAACAAAACAACGGACTTGTTTACTTGGTAAACAAAAATAAAACGACAACATCAGCATAACCAAGAAGGGATAAACAAATAAACCAACAAACAACAACAACACTGCAGGGACAAACATAAACAACCTACACTAACAACAAACAAGTACGCATGCACGAATGTAAACAACATGTTTACAACAACATGTTTACATTCATAGAATTCTCGAGAAGGTGAAGGCCCGAACCTTCGTCAGACTGTGTACGTCCCTATATAAAAGGCAAGGCAAAGCATTCAAAGTCGGAGTAGAAGTTAAAATTTATTTTCATTTTTATTTGCAATCTACGAGCTCTTATTTCAAACGTTTTTAAAAGGTAAAAACCAGAGATCAGCAAAGAGTATTAAAAAAGATGAGTAGATTCGAATCATACTCATAATTTTTGATACTTATACGCATTCATACATATTTTAATATCATACTCATACTGCTCGTATTCAAAGTTTGAAGTACTCATCATACTCATACTTAACATTACGCATCAAGTTTTTGATTTCTACTCTCCATGACTCAACACATAAAAGAA
>QOCX01000580.1:0-20746 GCA_005959815.1 Sarcophaga bullata
GCTAGCTGGCTGGCTAGCTGGCTAGCTGGCTGGCTAGCTGGCTGGCTAGCTGGCTGGCTAGCTGGCCTAAGCGGGCTGGGCAGCTGGCTTGAGCGGGCTGGCTAGCGGCCTAGCGGGCTTGCCAGCTGGCTAGAGGCTGGCTAGCTGGCTAGCGGGCCTGGCTGTTGGCTGGCTTGCTAGTATAGATGGTATACGCTTGGTATTGCTGGCTGGTATGGCTGGTATAGCTGGTTAGTATAGGTAAGTATAGCTGGCTAGTATAGCTGGTATTGCTGGCTAGTATAGATGGTATAGCTGGTATTGCTGGGTGGTAAGGCTGGTATAGCTGGTATTGCTGGGTGGTAAGGCTGGTATAGCTGGGCTGGCTAGTATAGGTAAGTATAGATGGCTGGTATAGCTGGCTAGTATAGGTAAGTAAAGCTGGCTGATATAGCTGGCTAGTAGAGCTGGTATAGTTGGCTAGTATAGCTGGCTAGTATAGCTGGCTAGTATTGCTGGTATAGCTGGCTGGTATAGCTGGCTGGTATAGCTGTATAGTATAGGTAAGTATAGGTTAAAATAGGTTAGTGTAGGTAAGTATAGGTAAGTATAGCTAATATGGCTGGCTAGTATACTAACTAACTAGTTAAGAAACTAACGAGCTAAATAGTTGGTTAATAAACAAGCGATCTAAATATCTAGAAACTAACGAGATAAATAGTTAGTTAATAAATTAACGAGCTAACTAGCTAGTGAAGAAAGTAACGAGCACACTAGTTAGTAAAGGAACTAACGAGCTAACTAGCCAGTTAAGAAACAAGCGAGCTAATTACTAGTTAAGAAAGTAACGAGATAAATAGATCGTTAAGAAACTAACGAGCTAACTAATTAGTAAAGAAACTAACGAGCTAAATACATAGTAAAGAAACAAGCGAATTAAATGAACTATCGAGCTAAAAAGATTGTTAAAAAACTAACGAGCTACCTATCTAGTTAAAAAACAAGCGATCTAAATAGCTGGTTAAGAAACTAACGAGCTTACTAGCTAGTTAAGGAACTAATGAGCTAAATATCTAGTTATGAAACAAGCGAGCCAAATAGCTAGTTAAGGAATAAAGGAGCTAAATAGCTAGTTAATAAGCTAACGAGCTAACTAGCTAATCAATAAACTAACGAGCTAAATAGCTAGTTAAGAAACAAGCGAGCTAAATAGCTAGTTAAGAAATTAACGAGCTCATTAGCTAGTTAATAAACAAGCGATCTAAACAGCTAGTTAAGGAACTAACCAGCTAACTATCTGGTTAAGAAACTAACGACTCAACTATCTAGTTAAAAAACAAGCAAGCTAAATAGCTAGTTAAGAAACTAACGAGCTCACTAGCTAGTCAAGAAACTAACGAGCTAATTAGCTAGTTAATAAATAAGCGATTTAGCTAGCTAGTTAAGAAACTAACGAGCTTAAGAGCCAATAATGAACTAAAGGCCTAGCTATGTAGCTAAATAACTAGTCCAGAAACTATCAAGCTGAATACCTGGTTAAGAAACTAACGAGCTAAATAGCTAGTTAAGAAAGTAACGTGATAACTAGCTTGTTACGAAACCATCGAGCTAACTAGTTAAGAAACTAACAAATGTCCTTAACTAGTTAGTTCGATGGTTTCGTAACAAACATCGAGCTAACTAGTTAAGAAACTAACAAATGTCCTTAACTAGTTAGTTCGATGGTTTCGTAACTAGTCAGTTAGTTTCCTAATTAGTTAGTTAGTCCGTCAGTTTTCTTAACTCGGTATTTAGCTCCTTAGTTAGTTAACTTGCTAGTTAGCTCGCTAGTTTCTTAAGTTAAGAAAGTTAAGAAACGAACTAGCTAGTTAGTCGCTAGTTTCTTACCAAGCTAGTTAGCTTCTTACGTTCTGAACAAACTAGTTAGCTCGTTAGTTTCTAAACTAGCCAGTTGGCTCTTTAATTTCTAAACTTGCCAGTTACCTTCTTAGTTTCTCGTTAACTAGTTCTTTAGCTCGCTAGTTTCTTAAGTTAAGAAGTTTTGAAACTGACTAGAAACTAGTTAGTTTCTCAACTAACTGAAAAAACTGAAAAGCTTAGGTTTTTTAAGAAAATTAACTTCAAAATAAATAAACAACGTTTGGAAACTTTTTATGATTATTTTTGCCTACTTTTATGGCGTTTAAATTACTTGTTTGCCATGTTTTTTTTAAATTGTCGCCCTGGTTTATTTTTTTCTTTTTTTTTTTTTTTTTCTTTTCTTGTTGTTTGAAACATTTTGCTGACAAGTAGCCAACATCGTGTTACTTTTTTATTTACTTTCTTGATTAACGCCTTTTAGATAGGCTTTAACAGATACTTTTCACTTATTTTCTTGTTTTCTTGACAAAGTTTTTTTTTTTTTTTTTTTTTTTTTTTTTTTTTTTTTTTTTTTTATTGTTAGCAGTTTATAGTAATGTCAAGTGTACTCGTATGCCATACATTATGCCCCCAGGTCATGTGTCAAAATAGCTATTATTTTTTTATTGTAAAAATTAAAATGTCAACAAGTTTCTGAAGGCATTTCCTGTAGACCTGCATAATACCTTTCGTCATTAAAAATGCATATTTTTAAACTTTTTTAATTTATCATCCTAAAAGTATGCGTTTTAAAAGTGGGGCATAGTTTAAAGTGCCCTTAATAGCGCAGCTTGTCAGAAAGAAATAAACAGACAGAAGAGAAAGAATTAAATTCAAGAGAAAAGAATGAAAGAGGAACAATAAACAATAAATGGCTGAAATGAGTGTCTTCAAAGCAGAACGTGGATACGGCCCTAATTTAGGAGCCCTGACTCATAAGAAACAGAATTCATGGGTCTAATGTCTACACACTTCGGACACGGTAAGTTCGTTCTTCTCTTACCACAGATCTGCTATCTCGACCTCACCGTGGCAGTATGCGAACGCGCCAAGGGCAGTATCTCCCTGTTAGCCACTACTTGTCTTCAAGCACAGGAACAGGCAGGAGGTCTTAATGAGAATGTGATGTCAACGCCTATCATACCAAATGGGGAAGCAGAGACATCAACAGAAGCGATGAGTCCCAACAAGAATAGGGAACAACTGATAGTTCTGACAGCGTCAGACGCAGTTGTAGTCTGGGTCGCAAACTAGCGGGTGTCTATGGAATGTTGCTTTTAGGATCACTAATAATACTCTGCAGCATTGACTTCTCAATTGGAACTTTTGCCCTATAGGAGTCCCAGGAGGGCGAACTGGAAAGTTTTAAAATTCTGATCGACCAGATACCTTCCTCTGCGGGTACTGGAACCGTTGATGACGCACACATTGAAGAATCTGTCCAACAACTCGCTGAGGATCTTAGAAGAGCCTTTCTGAAATCATGCCCAATTAGCCGGCTCCAGCGAGCACGACGGCACAGTGTCGGAAACGGAGAAGACTTTTCAAATAGGACCAAAGGGACTAGGAGGATAAGTTAGAGTTAAACGAGGTTCCTGCACTAAATTCTTCGAAATGTGCTAGCAAAGAATATTGAGAAGTCAGGCCTGTTAATCTTTGGGGATCGCTTGAGTTATTAATGGATACTCACTTCACAGATTGTGTAGATGTAGAAGGCATCGCACACAAAGTTGTGAAGCCAAACCATACCCACAACAGGAGTGAGGATGTGAGATTCATTGATAACATAATAAAGACGGAAAAGATAACATGGACAATCAAGTCATTCAAAGCCTACAAAGCCTTCGGGAATGGATGGCATTTAACCGATAATTCTACAAAGACCGGACGATGAAATCATTTATCATATCGAGTGGATTTATACGAGGAATGTATACGTCATTTGGGTTACATACCTAAAGAGTGAAAATTTCGCTAACAAGTTCGATCTGTACGACTAGGATCACTCCAAACGATGCCATGATGTATAGGAAACTGAATTCGTTCAACGCCTTTTCTGCGAATGGTCTGCACTTCAGAGCAGACTATCGGTTTTTGGATGGCAGAACGTTTGACCGACAGAAAGAGCCGATACGGTTTCATCTGAAGCTCGAGATCATTATAAGGGGGCTTACCTCACACTGGGTAATACAATGGGTTATATGGCCACAAGTGAATTTATCTGTGAACGGCAGGCTATCCGATAACGTAACCTAACCTAACCTAACCTAACCTAACCTAACCTAAGACATGTACTTGTCAGCTTTGGAAAAAGCTGTTATTCTTATCTTCTTTTGCATACTTTCATGCAAATTTACTGCCGGGTCAGAAAACACCGTTTGAGGTTTTATGTTTTTTATACACCGTAGTTGTTGACATGATTTTTCTTTCGAAATATTGTTGCTCTGGTTGTTCTTGCAACACAAACCAGGTTAATGATTTCGAGTTTTCATGTTTTTGTAATCAAACCACCACTTTGTTTTTTAATTTATTTTTATAACAACACACTCAACAACTTTTTGTACAATGAAAAGAATGTTATTATTGGTATAGGAATACAAGAAGAACAGCAACAACAACAACAACAAAAATAAATCCAGAACTTGTAAATTTATTTTTTCCTTTCATTGTTAGGTTGCATCGCAAGGTCTTATTATAATGGCAACTTGCGGCAAATGAATGTTATAGAACGAGACAACAAAAAGAAACCAAAGAAAATTTTAATTACAAAAAGTGAAGCATATTTTCAGGGCAAAAACTAAAATGACAAATATTTAAGTAGGTATACGTTAAGGTAGCGATTAAATAAAGTTTAAGAATAAAACCTTAGAATTTTTTAAACAGGTTTTAAACAAGAAATGTGTATTTAACCCACACAAGAACTTTAAATCAAGCTGTTTTATGTTGCATACATTAAGGGTTAAAATAAAATTTGCGACATTGCTATGTAGCTTAGATTTTAATGTTACCCCCTTATTACAGCTGCTAATACTTGTTAATTCAAAAAATATTTTCCATAAGAATTTAGTCAGGATTACAACCTAGCCTCTTACACCATCTCTGTTGTGTGTGTTAATTTTATGGCATATAGAGTTTAATGTCCACTTCGAACAACGAATTTGAGAAACTCTTCAAAGTTTTTGCCAGAAGACCTTTGGAAGGAAGATGGCAAAAGAAATATTTTGTTTCAAATCTCGTTTTTGTAGAGATGTCTGAGCAGGGTTTTGAACCACAGGCTCTCTTCATAGTCGCTGTAAAGAAACACTGAAATAATACCACAGTACACTCGATCATTTCAATTCTATGTTTAACTTTGAGCAAACTATCCTCTGAAATAGGACAAAAACAGCTGAAGGACATTTTTGGGGGTATACATGCCTTCTGGTAATGCCATTAGATTCTGCTATTAGAACGATATACAGATTAATGCAAGCATATATGTAGCTCGAAGAAGGAAGGTATAATTCAGATTCACTTTTTTGAGAACAAGGACATATTGTAGGGCACTTTTGCGGGCATTTATAGACCACTATGCCCGCTATGCTGTTCCAGTACTTATGAACATTACCGTCAAGAGAACTGATACCGTTTCTTGACCGTGCAAAAGGCCCTCTAGGGTCTAACGCCCCACTTTCATCACATTACTATAGTGATACCCTAAATCAATTTATGCTGTGCCAATATTTCTAAATAAATGAATAAAATTCACTTAAAGTTCTGAATTTTGATTATTTTATGCATCCAAAGGTATTTAAAATTTGTTTTAAAAACCACCTAAAAGTAGGCAAAAAAATGTAAGAGAAAAATTAAACCTTTTACCGTATTAAAGCATAACGAAATACCACAATATGTTGCTGTTGCTGCTAGTCTAAAAATAATATTTTCCTTATTTATTTATGGTAGTCATCGACTATACTCGTTACGTTTTTATACCCCCAACCCCTCAACCAGTAAACGGAAAAGCCACTTAAGGCCACAAACACACCCATAGAAACGTACAAAAAGTGGCCTTTATAAAAGCAGCATTTTAGGAGAAGGAGGAGAAAATATGGCTTTTTAAATAGTAGAACTCAAACAGCAAAACTCAATAGTAGAAACAACAACAACAAAGCAAAATAACATTTGACATTGACAGTTAAAACAACAATTTCTCAATATTTGCTCTGTGCTACACCCCCACGTTAAATCAAAGAAAAACACGACCAGAGCAATTGCCAAAGCAAAATTATGTGTTTATTTATGTGTATATGCTTATAAAATATTTGTATTTGTATTTGTAATTTGTAAATACAAACAAATACAAAGAAAATGTTAAGCATACTTTAAGGCTTTAGTTTTTAATGGCCTGTCGAAGATGGAAAAATGGAATGGAAGTTTTTGTTGTTAATGTTGGGAAATTATTGTATTAGTTTGTAAATAATTTTCTGTATGAGAATTGTTTTTGTTGTTGTTAACACTATTGTTGTCAACTTCTGGAACGTTTTAAAGGTTATAGAAAAATATTTATTGGCGTTAGATATGAAGGGAAGGAATATTTATTGAGTTTTTACAATGACTTCTTCATATCTTTCTAAATATTTATCAGCAAATTTCTAGAATTATTTGCTTGACTTAATGACTGGTGTGCCTGCGACATCCTCAAACAAAACACTAATGAAGGCCAAAAAGTAGTTAAAGTTAGTGGGGCATTTTGTTCTCTCCAAAATTTAAGCAATTTACTGGGCGTTCAACTAGCCAAGAAGTCCTTAAAGCGTACATATAGCTAAGCAATCCCTAAAACCTTGATGGTATTTACAAATGCCGAATGAGATAGCGAAAGATTCTGAGGTTCACCTTGCGTGAATGAGAGACCACGCGGCCAATGACGTAAACCTAGTCACAGATGGGGTTGACATTAAGCTGCCCTTACGGATATCTTTTTCTCTTCATCTAAAACTACAGTATACAGCGTGCAATACGTAATCAATTCTCCGACGTGGTAGATCTTGCCGCTCTAAGATCATATGTGCTCGTTTGCTTCAATTTGAAACCGTAAGAGAGTGATAATTAGATTGGAGATTGGAGTTTGGCGAGAAAACTAGATCTTAGTCACCTTTGGCTAGACGTGTTCTAAAATACAATCTGTTTTTGTACTTCGCCCTCCATTTTCCTATTTGCAATACCTCTGCCTTTTATGATTTTTGTATTTATTTTTCGGCCATAAATTTTCTTTTCCTTTCCTTTTTTATTTGTAACGCCTGGCACTTGAGTGATTAATTGATAGAATTTGATGGCTGAGCTTTAAATAAAATTTTCTTTTTCCACCCAAAAAATCTATGGCATAGTTATAGGCGGCAATAAAGTCTATACTGAATTGGAAGGAGGAATTGTTTGATTCGTTTTAGCTTACTACCTTTTTAATGTGTGTTGATGATGATTTTTATGTTTTGATGATGATGATGATGATGACGACCTTAGCTGTGTGTAATGGTGGTATCGATAACGTTGTGTTATATTTAGAGAGAGATACATTAAAAACAGACATTTCCTCTTTATTGGCATGTTAATAGCTGAAGTTGTTGTTAGAAATGATTACGAAAACAACACGCAATAGAGAAATTTGTTTTGAACATAAACGCTTACGTTTTAGACTGCCTTTTATGAAAGTAAATATTCATAGGGGAAGTATACTTTTAGGTTACAGAGGTAAGTGTAGCATTATGGTTTCAAAACTGTTGAAGGCAGAGGAGAATTGGGGGTTAGAATTTGAATTAAAGTGCCGGCATTAAAGCAAATTTGTATTAATATGGCTCGTCTTTTGCAGGCTTTAAAATTAAAGATACTTTAAAAGTACGCCTAAAAGTATGTTACTGAAATTGTTAAAATCTTAAATAATTTTTTGGGGGTTTAAAGACCTCAACATTTTGCTTAATTGTTGATATTCAAAGCTGTAAACTTGTATATTTTGTATAAATACACTGAAAGTTATGCTTTATAATTTTCGCCCAAAGGCATGCTACATTTTTTTTTTATAAATTTTTATGTTTAATTTATCATTCATCATGAGGGTTTAAAATTTTTAGCAGTTGATTGTTTATGAATTTTGACATTTAAATTGCCTGCTTCAATCAATATTGATTTATGGTGTGTCAAAGAAACACAAGTTTTTTTGTAGCATACTTTTTGGCTTAGAAAAATTTCATTGAAGCAGCTCATGAATAATTAATGAAATTCGTTACACAATTGCACATGTGGCTGAGCATTGCACCCATTTTCATTATTAAAATTTTGTTTTAGAAATTTAAGAGAAAAAATTTTAAATTTTTTTACAAATAATACTCATTGAAAAATCTTAAATTCTAAATAAATTCAAAACATTTTGTTTTTCTTTGTTATAAATGCCAAAATAATATGTCTGAGGCCTTTACTCCCTAAAGTATGTAATTTTTCTACTTCCGACTTTATTACGATTTTATCAGAATTTTCCAGAAAAAAGAGAAACGCTTTTGAATGATGTTTTAGTGGCGTCCTCTGTTATTTTCTAGCAAAACTCGTATAACATCAATTTCAGTAGAGGTTTATGTCTGAACTAAAAAAGCAATTGCTAAAAATTCCCATTGTAATCCCAGAAAAATTTCTTTTTATTTACTCTCTCGCAGTAAAAGCAACGGTATTTCTCTTTGCTCTTTCAGAAGGAAAATATTTCCTCTTAAAGCAATGGACGAAATGGTAAATTTTTATTGTTTACGAAAGTTTATGAAAACATACTAGGCAGGGAAATTAATGCAAGCATTGGATGTGAATATGGCATCGGCAAACGTAAAAGGATGCAGCATTCAAGATCTCATGCCTATGGGCATACCAATTCACTGCTCAGCTTCTAGCTTCTAGTATCACAGGTTCAAAGAATGTACTCCCACGATTTATTATCAATGTCCACGGGGGGCCTACATGTTGGACTCGCAGCAATTCTCATTTTAAAGAAATGTTCTCTGATTTTACATTGTCCTAGGTAAAGCCCTGCACTCTCAGATTATTTCTTGAAAGTCTAATGCATGACTCAGATCTCCTCTTATTATAATTTCCTAACAAAAAAGTTGATTGCCTTGGTTTGAGAAGAACCTTTGTCTTTTTTATCTTCCCTTTCGTGGAGCATACTTCCACACATGTCGCACCACACTATCGAAAGATCTGGGTGTCATTAATGACGTTGAGGTCCTCTCTCCTTTAAGCTCGTATGCTTGCTCATTGTCGAAGAATTCACACAGAATTTGCACTCTGCCTGGGATCCGGAAGAGTGTCATCTTATTCCATCCAAAGGGGTTCTGACCCATCAATGGCGTTGAAGCTCAAATATTCGGGATCCGGCAGAGTGTAACCTAATGCCGTCCAAGAGGATGCTGCCCATCAATGGCGTTAAACCTGCTGCCTCTCTTGGGAAGTTCGTGAGCTTGCTCATTGTCGAGAGAAGTCAAACATAACCTGGGATCCGGCACAGTGTTATCTTATTCTGTCCATCTACAGTATCTACTGTATAGTGCAGTTCGATTGTATAGGACATCTGTGATCCTACTGATGAACTGGTGACCATTGTTATCAAAAGCGTCCTCTTTGGCAAGAAACCCAAATACTTTACCTCATTCACATGCATGGACTCCTGAATCGTTCCTACGAAATCTGCATGCGCTATCTCAGTAAAGCTGCTGTCTATAGGCGTGTGGCAGCTTTCCAATATCCCGCATCTTAGAGTTGTCCACAACTTTGCTCAAACCGTTTTTTTACATGAAAGACTGGGACTAATGTTTTGAAAATTTGTGTGTGTGTGGTGAAGTCTTTTTTCCCACTTTTGAGATGAACACCACTGTCGGTTCCTTCACCAGGCGTAATTTATTAGGAAGGACAATAGTTCTGTATTTCCATTGTAATAGGGAAAAGAACCATTTTATTCGTTCCCGGACTCTTAAATGTTATAAATTACGTCTAAAAATTAACCACTTTTTGTTCTTACAACAAAATAGTGGGATTTTTTAAAATAAAAACCATTCTTTACGCAGAGGTTATAACATTCATTAAAAAAATTCTAGACATTTTTATAGGTAACACCGAAGTAAAATTCTTAACAGCGTGTTTAAAAATTTCCTCAAATTAAAGCAACCATTGCAGTAATTTCCCCTTATATAAACCGTTTATTTACCACAGTTCATCCTTGTTTTTTTATTACGATTACCATTCTTATTCAGAATGTTTTTTATTGCTCTCTTTAATACTTCTTATCACAGGTTTACACATGAATGACTCTTAATAAAATAAAATTTCTATGTGATTAACGGTATTAATAATGCAAGTTTACCACACTCTCTTTCTCTTTTTATTTTCATGCTCTATCGTTTCTCCTATGTGTGTGCGTGTGGGGAAAAAAAAGCTATTGGAGTTGGAACAACGAGTAATAGAGGCCGAAGAAAGAGCTGAAGAAGCTGAAGATAAGGTATGTATGAAGCAGAACAAGTCTTTAGTAGCCGATTAACGGTTTTTGTTGTTGTTGTAGTAGGGTAATAATAATGAAAGTAATAATGCTTACAACAGCAAAAACCGGTTAATAAATGTGAGAATTTTTTTTGTGTGTTTGTAGAAATAACGAGAGTAATTATGATTATAACAGTAAAATCCTGGTAATAAATATGAGTAATTGTGCTTTTGTATATGTGTGTAGTAAGGAAAACACGAGCCAAAGATCGTTAACATCGTTAAAGAAAATCACATTGTGGGCCTGTTTTGGAAGACGACCGATTTCACACGTTTGTCCAAACAAAAACAGAGGATAGCTGACGAGCAACGTAATAAAACATGTTTTGTATTTATGAGAATGTGTATGTATGTGTCATATAATATGTATGTCGTAGTAAACAGACAAAAGATAAACTCGTGTTTTGTTCATCAAACAACAAGGAGGTTAATTTTCTTCCTTTTTCCCTAGCGAAACAATATAATGAGAAAGCAGGGGTCACATAAAGCACTTACACACACAGATAAAGTAATAAAAATCAAGTACAAACACGTGCCATTTACATACAAAAACTCATCTTGTTCTTTATATTTCTTAAGGAGAATACAAGGAATTAATTTTTTGAAACGCAATTTAAAAAGGATTTCTTTCCACAACAGAGGAGAAGATGGACAAGAGTGAAGAAAATTAAGGAAGAAAAATCCTTGTTTGTTTTTTTTTTATATTCAAGCATACAAAATATTAGAAAGGGAAATTTCTAAGGAATGAGAAAGAAAAAAAAATAGAGTGTGAGCTTCAGAATGTCCGTTATATTGCATATTTGTATAGAAGAGAGTGAGAGAAACTTAATTGAAAAATTGTTGTGGTTTTGTAAAAGCCCTTTAGAAATGGCAAGAGAAACGGAGCGAGAATTTTTTTAGAGGAGAGGAAAGCATCGTTAAAAGATTTAATGTTTGAGTTGCCAATTTAAATTTAATTTCTAAGGAAATAAAGCAAAATTTATGGACAGAAATGAAGTGATGAAATAAAGCATCGAAGAATTAAAAATAATTGCCTTAACTAGCAGAAAGATGGGAAAAGAATTAACGAAAGTTTATTAATTTCTTGGTTCTAAAAGTAAAGTTAAGTAGAAGACACTGGCAAAACGATGAATTTCATAAAACTTATTGTTTACTCAATAGGGCATTAAAACTCTTTAGTCAGGACTACTATCTAGCTTCTCACACCACTATCCGAGGCCTACAATTCAACCCTTTGCACGCGAACCATTTTTTAGTATGGGTATTCAGCTAAACGACAGTAATTTTAATAAAAAATTCTTTCGATTTTGCTTATCAGTATTTCCAAGTCCAATTAACTGGTTGGTGTGCCTTCTATTCATTGAGGGCTAAGTAAGCCTAGCGTAGGAGCAGGATTCCTCCTCATTTACCCAGGATAGGTTGGCGCCTCGAAAGAATTTCCGCGCAATGGTCAGCTTGGAAGAGGTGAAGTACATTCCTAAATCGATTTAAGAGGATTCAGGAAGAAGTGCGCCAGTCATGGCGAGCTCGTTATCTCATTTTCACACAATTAGATAATATTCCCGACATATAACTTGAGAATCTTGATTTCAAATGCTTCAGCAATAAGAGATTATTTGTATAAAACATTCTCTAACAACAGGCAATCGCATGATATTGGTGACCACAATTGCATTCGACACAAGAACAGGAAGATTACATCATTCCCTTCGCAAATAAAACCAAAACTCTCCGATGTTGTGTGCTCCTTAATTAAAAGGACCCCAATTGCCGCACAGCGCATAATCTACCATTGCTCAGGCCATAGAAAACTCTATTATCATACGGCCTAAGGCATAAACAGTCAGTAACTGTCCTTTACAGATGAATTTCAAAAAATGAAACCATCGCGAACCGTCCCCTGCAGAATCGTCAATTACAGACCACAAAAACTCAGTTATCATACGCTTTTAATGTTATAAACGGACAGTAAATGTCTTTCATGGATTATTTTCGAAAAAATCCCGCTTAGTAACACTTCTGGATCACACACATGCACACCAAACAATCAGATTTTTTGAATTGTAATCGCTATTTCACAGTCTTGATTGCGGACTTAAACAAAAAAGGAGAAATGGACTTCCCACAAACATACATACACAATTGGTCATTACAAGCCTTCAGTCAGAATACAACACCAGCTTACACACATATTATGTATGTAATGTGTGTTGATTGTAAGCCATAAGTGCGGACCATAAGGTTTAAGACACTTCCGACTACGGTTTTTTAAAAAAAATTAGGCAATTTATTTATTACTCTCAGTAGTTTTCTACAAAAAAAAGTTTTTTGACCAAAAAAAGTTTTTGACAAAAAAGTCCATCATGAAGCATCATTACCAAATCAATCATATCAATTAATACTGATACTGTCATTTTTTTTTATTGTTGTTGTGGTTATTGTAGTAACCATTAGCACCCATGCAAGAGAATAAAAACGATACTTTTTATCATAAAGTTTCTCTACTGCTGCCATTACTACAGATAACAGTTTTTATTGTTGTTGTCTTTACTATTGAGTCAATAGATCTGTTAGACTGACGAGAGATAGAGAGTGTGAGATGTGTTTGTGTTAATGTTTTAATAACACAGAGGTATGTATACAGCAGCCAGTCAGGCAGTCAACGACAACCCTTATGCATTAAACTAAACACACGAGTGTGTTTTGTTAAGAAAACAAAGAGAAAGAGAGAGAGAGAGAGAGAGAGAGAGAGAGTTTGAGGTTGCAAGGTATTTAAGCTTTTTAATTTGTTTGTTTGGATGTTTGCTTGAGAGTGTGCTTGTTGATTATCTGTATGTTAGTTTGTTTTGTTTGTGTTACTGTGAAAGCCAAAACGGAAATAAAAGCCCTGAGAAAGCGAGAAAGGGAGAAAGGAAGTTAGATTTTATGCTCATGTTTAAGCATAAAGTAAAGGGATTTACATTTTTAAAAACAAAAACAACAAAATATTAAAAGTTCAAACAAAAAAACATACGATATAAACAGCTAAGCATACATATACACATACACACACATGCATACATGGTATTTGTTTTGATTTTTATGTTTTTTTTTTTGCTTTTTTCTTTCTTCAAGTACAAAACTCTGTTGTATTTTAGAACCTGTTTTATAGTGAGGATGATATTATTATTGTTGTTGTTGTTGTTGTTTTTGTTATTACGCATACAATTTTGTTTTTTTTTTTCCTATGGTTGGCTATTTGGGTATTACTTTTATTAACACATCCTTAGGGGAATACACAGTAAATCATGCAAATATGTGAGAGTGAGAGTGAGAGAGAGAGAGAGATTGAATGTAAACAATTTATACAGTTATGTCTGCTGTAAACAATGTTTAAAGAATTTCTCATAAGTTATGGAGGAGTTGCCAATATGCCATAAGCTTGGTTCTTTTGTCTACATTAAGGTATTCTGTAACAGTTTAAACAGAATGCAAGCGTTAAAGCGTTAGATGGTGAAATAAAATGTAAAATTGATGCGATATTGATTGAAATTATATGGAAAACTCAAATAAAATGATTTTTTTTTGGAAAAAAATTTTTAAAAATTAAAATTTTATGTTTAAATTATAAAATGTGAAGAAATATAAAATTTAAACAAATATTCTTATATTTTAAGGAAAATTTTTATACAATTTAAAATATTAAAAAAATTCGTAACTATTTTAAAGGATTTTGCAAAGCAAAATGGTCAAAAAAATATTTTTTTGCATATTTTCTAGATTTTGTGGTATGTATCCATTAGCCCTAAATTTCCTTTTATGTTTAGTCATTCTTCCTTCTTATTTAAAACATATCCCTTAGCATTTTATTTTCTCCAAATTCTTATGGTCTATGATTTAATAGACAACAAACGTTATGGCAAAATCGACCACCGTTACAAATTGAATATCATCAGCATGATTTAAAAGTATTTAAATTTGTTTTCCTGCTCAGTCTCCCCTACTCCCTGCATCCACCAGTTATGCATATGTACGTGTGTGCTATTATCTTTTAGCCATGGAAAACACAAATACCCAAGAGAAAATAAATAAATTTTCAAACTTGTTGAAGTTTGGGGGAAGTTTAGCCTTTATAAAGTTAAATCATCTATTCCAGGCAGGAGTAGTAGAGTAAACCAGAAGGATTCCGTTTTTATGCAAAAATAAAAGGGAATTATTGAAATGAATTTATTAAATTCCATTAGATTTAAAACGTATTAAATAATAAATAAAGGAAGTTTATAAACTGCATGTGTTTCGAAATGGAAATTTTTAATGGAAGCAGCGGAAATTTATAAAAACAGGAAGTGATACATTATTCATGAACTGTCTAGAGCATTATGAATAAAAGCGGGATAATAAATTTAAGAAATAAAATTTAATGAGCAAGAAAAAAAATTTTTTTTTAAACTTTTACCAAATTTTTAATTAAAAAATTTCCAATTTTTTAAAAATTATTTCAAATTTAAACATTCTGTTTTCAATACAATTCATTTAAAAATAATTTTCTTTTAATCAATTATTCCCAGTAAATTAAAACTGTCAATTGCAGGTTTAACTAACGAACCACTAGAATGGTGGTGAGTAGTCAGGCAATTTATAAGATTTGTAATCCTTAAAAAAAGAAAAATCCAAATGTAATCATAATGACTTGACTGTTTCTAATGATTCTTTGTTGAAATAATAACAATGTTTTCTTCCCTTCTGTAACTGTAGTAAGCTATTGTTAACAACAAGCACTTTTTTCATCTTGAAATCATTAGCAAAACTTCTCTAATAAGGGATGAATATTTCTTATAAAAAATGAAAACAAAAAAATCGACAGACAATAGCTAGAAAATAACGCAAGTAATTGAAAAACTTAGGAAGAATCACCCAACCCAGCCTTACAAATATATGAATTTATAAAAGATTTTTATTCCCAATAGAAAGGGAAACGTACGAGCTTAAGGGATAAAAACATGTACGATATGCAAGAATTGGCAATGCGAAAATTTTCAAATGAGTTTGAAATTATTAAATTCTTTAATGGTTCTTTAAAAATACCAATTTTAAAAAGAAATTTAAATAAAAAAATTTAATATTTTTTAACACCAAAAATATTCGTAATGAAGTAACAATGCGAAAATTTTCAAATGAGTTTGAAATTGTTAAATTCTTTAATAGTCCTTTAAAAATACCAACTTTAAAAAAAATTTAAATAAAAAATTTAATATTTCTTAACGCTAAAAATATACTTAACAAAGTGGCAACGCGAAAAGTTTCAAATTAAGCTTAAATTGTTAAATGCTTTAATAGTTTTTTGAAAATATAAATTTTCGTGCTAAATTTAAGTAAAATTTTACTTCTTCACACTAAAAATATTCTTAAGAAAATGGCAACGCGAAAATTTTTAAATAAAGCCTAAATTGTTAAATTCTTTAATAGTTTTTTGAAAATACAAATTTGCTAGCTAAATTTAAATAAAAATTTAATATTTATTAACACTAAAAATGCAATCGAGAAATTGACAACTCGAAAATTTAAAAAAATAATATTTTATTGCCCTCATGCTGGTCTTGACACTTTGCTTTGTCTGTCTATGCTTGAGTCATGTACATATATGTCAAGCAGCAGTGCCATACGCTTGATGAAATCGGTCTGCTGGGACATGAAAGTGTGGTATTTTGAACGTCGTCTTCCCAGAAAAAGGGAGAACAGGCCTCTAGATAAAAGCACCGACTATATAGTGCCTGATGCTATGTTCCTCCCTAGATTGAGGATTCGCATGTCGAATAGGTGAGTGTAATTCAGAGACAGATAGTTATAACCGTCTTCACCAACGGATCGTAGTTGAGTGGATACACAGAAGGCTGGACTTTTATGGAAAGATCTAAGATTCATGCTTCACTACGGCGTTTTTCAGACAGAAACTTTTGCTATCTTGAAGGCACTTAACACCATAGCTAGTATGACCAGTTCGGATTTAGTATTTTATGCAATCTTCTTTTACAATCAGGCTATCCTAAAGGCCTAAAGATTAGTTCGTGATTGTAATAAAACTATAATGGCCTGGGTTCCAGAAATACCTGAGCCTCCAATCTATCACTTTTACAACTATAACAGTCGATGGGTCAGGGAGAAGAGGCAGAACCGGTGGGGAGTGAACCAAATTTGCTTGCATGTGTCTAAGAGCCTATGGTCTTCAATACCCAGGATTAGGGTAGAGTTTGCTGCCGGATTCACATAAAGCCAACGATGGTTACTGGGTTTCGTTAGGAGGAAATGTGAGGTTAAATTTTGGAAAACAATATGTAACAGATTTCAGTTGAGCTATATTCCAGCTGAGGAGAAATTGCGATGAGGAAGAGTTGGAGATAATCAAATACCTTCTCTGTTGTCGTCTAGGCTTTAGCAGGGTGAAGTTGCGGACCCAAACAAGACCCTACCTTTGAGTGTTTAGATTCTCTATCGAGAGCTGATATTAGGGTTGACCTAGAGGACATCAATGGTTAGAGATAAAGATGTCTGTTTATATGGAAAACGTAAACAAAATTGCGAATTTTTCCATTCGCCTTATAGAAATTGGGCATTATAAGGGATAGGTTAATAATTCAAACGTGTTTGACCACCTTAGGGTTTTTCATATAAATTGTCGATCGTTTGAAATCCCTTGTCTTCCAAATATAGGTGATTACTTACTCAAAACACATATTTGAACAATTGAGCTTTTTTTTATAAAATCAGTGGGTAAATAACTCAAAAACGTTTATGCAATTGAGTGTGTTTTATCATATCAACTAATGAGCCATGCTTATTCTTTTCTATGTAGCAACAAATAAACACTGAATTACTGAAAATTAATGTGCTTTCATACTATTTTCTTTACAATTTAAAATATAAACATGAGTCTGTGCAAAGGGCTTAATAAGAAAAGGCACTCAATTTATGAGTACTTTGATAGTTGAGTGAAAGAGAGCGCAAAAAAAGGTTATAGAGAAAAAAGGAATACAATTGCTTACAAAACATTGAAAACAACAACAACAACAAAAAAAACTTCAACTGCAATGTTTTTGTGTGAGAACTGCTGAGAGCGATTTATTTATTTTGTTTTTGGTTTTTTGTATTGCAAAAACAGGTTTGGATTTGCACTACAATACGCCACTATAAGGCAACAACACACACACACAGCAATGATTCAAACAGAGTTGTCATTAATGTTTTCATATTAAATGGGGTGGTTTTTATGTGTCCTGTTAGTAGCGGTAGTAGTCTGCTGCTCCTGACTTTACTAATAAAAAGGGATTAGAGTAGGAAACAATGTTAAAAAGAAATAAAGCAATAAAAAAGGTTATAAAAACAATAATAACAACAACAACAACATTATAAGCACAATTGAAATAATACAACTCCAAGTGAAAAAAAAGCGGAGAGTAAAGTTAAAGGAAATAAAAACCAACATAACTGAAGTTCAAAGTAATACAACAAAATTGAAGAGAAAGAGAAAGAGAGAGAGAGAGACAGAGAATAAAACTGAAACAAAACAACTTCATAGTGAGAAAAAAAGCCTTGTAGATAGAGAGTTAAACAAATATTGAATGCAAACAAAATAAAAATCAAAGTAGAATGAATTGAGAAAAGGGAAAAAACGATAGATAGTGTGTGTGAGAAATCAAGAAAAAAAGAAGAAGAGCAACGGGTCTTGACACAAGACAAAGTATATAAAATTACAACGAAAAGACGCCACCAAAAACCATTAAAATTCAGATAAATTTAGGAAAATATCAACAAAAAATATTAAAAATTGTAAAAAAAAAAGAAAAATCAAAGAAATTTAATGAAAATAAATCAGAATTCAATCTAAAAAGAAATTAAAATAAAATAAAGACAGAAAACAAGTGCAAAACTGTGCAAGTGGTGTTCAATAAGAAAAAAATCTCTAATCACAGTATAAAAATGTCTTTTTTTTGTGAAAATATAAAAAAAAATACAACGAAATAATGGTTCCTAGTTATTAAACAAAAAAAAACGAACAATATTATCAAGATTTTTGTTAAAAAATTTCTTTAGAAAAAAAAGACTGTGTAAGAATTTTTTTCTTCTTTTTTACAATCCACGTTCCACATTCCACTTATTGTCAAGTCAGTCAATGTAAATGTTGAATGTTGTTACAGTTTGTTTTTGTCTTCTTTATTCTTTTGGCTATTACATGAGCGCAGGTCATAAAAGTGTCAGAATTTATTACAAAAATAGAATTATTATTTATTTTCTTTATTATTTTCTCTCTCTTTCAAAATAGTTGAAAAGCGTTAAAATCATGACACAAACACTGAGAGAAGTTTTAGTTCTTATGCAATTACTGGAAGTTTAAAAGAATTTCTTGCAAATTAGCGTTTTTTTTTTCTCGGGAGGGAAATTTAAAAAACAAACCACGCTTATATGTTCTGCCAATTATGGATAAAATTATGGGAAATGGGAGAAGCTAATTTGGTATCAGCTTAATTTCGACACCAAATGATCGATATGCGAAGCTTTTCATGATAATTTCATTTACTCCCAGAGTTTTTGACAAAAATACTGCTGAGAGAGGAAGTCGCCGAAAGAAATATGTATTCATATTTCATTTAGTTTGAACTGTATCAACCGAGGTTGAATCCAATACACTACCTACTAGACTAAGACGACTTCAAGGTATTACTCTCCCTGACTTTACTACCATCATCTTCATTCTTGATGTTATCCTCTTGGGAGGTCATAGGGCCAAAATGAATTATTTAAAGGAGGTTGAAGCTTCTTACGAAAGAGTTTAAGTAGCTGTCACCTAAGGGTAGAGACATCCTTAGGCCAAGTGTTGCCCGCTGTAATACCACTAACACTGGGCCGATTCTTCTAATGAAGCCATTTAGACTTCCAATAACCATCCTTGACAGGTCAGTGACGTTGTTTTCATCTTCAACATAAGGCTAGGCATGCAACCAAGAAGTAAAAAATAATTTTTTTCTCCTAACACAGGAACCAATACTTCTAAAGAAGCCATTTAGGCCCCCAATAGCCATCCCTGACAGATCAGATAAGTTATTTGCATCTAGATACGCATGCAACCAAGAGGATTTTTTCCCCATTCTGGTTTATTAGGCATGCTGCCAAGACCGATGCATCTCGCTTTAGTACCCAGAATATGCAGTTATGAATTCGTTTCATCTAGCCTTATCAGAAACCAATTACACGGTTTTAAAATCGGAATCTTTTACTGCAATATCAACTCTCTCTACTACAACTATCTACTGTCTGTCAATTTTAACGTTTAAAAAACGTTAGAAAAAGTTTTATTGACATCACATGGATTATTTATAATGGAATGCACACTGAATACAAAAACACAGCTAAACAGCAAAGCAGAGAAAAAGGAGAGCATAGAGAGCATATGCCCAAGCGCCTAGGGAGAGCTTTAAAGGAATTTTCACAAACAAACAGCAATTCTCGGCATTTTAATGAAGCAGCTGTTTTGTAAGGCAGGAAATTAAAGGAAATTTTTGTTGCGGGAGAGAAAAACTTTAAAATTTTTTAAGAAATTTAAAATGTTTGTGTTACAATTTCAATTTTTAAAGGTTTAACAAGAAATTTTAATTGCAAAAAAAAAATTGTGAATATTGTTGTTGTATGTTAAAGCGCAAGTCTTGAACACAGTATTGCCAGTTCGAAATAAATTCTTAAAAGAGTTCTCAAAGAATAAAACAAGAATTCTTGACACCATTAATGGCCGTAGCATTAACAACAAAAACAACAATAATAAAGCCAATAATACAGACGTCAAAATAAGAAGACAAAACAACCATTAAAGTGAAGTGAAGTGAAGGAAGAAAAAAAGAAAGAAAAAATAATTTTTTATTAATGAAACAGTCGGGGAAAAATCAACAAAAATGGCGGTTTTAAGAAACGAAATAAGAATTCACATTTTTATGCAGCGAATAATGTAAAGAAATCATGGAAATTTTTATAAAACCTTGACGAAAACGAAGAAGAGGAAGAAGAAAAAGAGCAACGTGAAAAAAAAACAGAGTCAATGCATTTGTATATGTAAATAAACGCACACACACATGCAAACACTCTCCATAAATGAAAGCACTCGTACACAGAGTTTTCTGGTTTTGGCTGTGTGTGTGTGTGTGTGTTTGAATGAATGAAAGTTGAAATAAAAATGATAAGAGACATGAAAAAGAAACGAAAAGAAAAGAGAAAAAGTGTAATGGAGAGAGTGATAGCGTGCAAACGTGTGTGTATGTGTGCAATTGTTCTCTAGTGTAAAAGAATTCGTAGTGCTTTTATAAAA